>CAUYON010177620.1:0-69380 GCA_963573935.1 Arctocebus calabarensis | reverse complement strand
AGTGAACTATGATCAGGCCACTGCACTCAGTGGATTTTTGTTCTCTGAATATTTCAAAATCAAATATAAAAATCTTCTAACATACTAAATAACCATAAGACCCTGCTACAGCAACATTTACATTTTATTGTATTATATACTACTATATATCCTTGTTTTGTAGAATGAATTAGCACAGCAAGCATTGAGTAAACAATGACTGGTGTACTCTTAAGTATGGCTTAGGAGAACACAAAAAAATAATAAATACAATTTGAAAATTTCTCTTGGTTTTACTTACTTTCACATTACTGAAAGCATGGTTAACCATAAGCCAAATTTAAAAGACTCATTGAAGAACTTAATTGCGTATACAGAAATATAGTGGTATATATAGTTTAAGATGTGTACTTAATTGTGATAAATTTAAACAAAGTACTCACTCTAAAAGAGGTGGAAGTATTTCACAATTCAATACAAAATCTCTGCACTCTGCATTGTCACCTGCAATATTACCAAGTGCCCAAACCGCCTTAGAAAAATAAGAAAAAAAATTAAGGTATCTTAAATAAAGTGTTTTCTGTTCAGAATGAGATTTTAGCATTAAATGAACAAAGCAATAGCTTTTAGCAACATGAAAAAAATAAAAAGAGGACATTAAGAAAGAAAAACTTTGAAAATGCTATATAATAAGTTTTTTTTTTTTTTTTTTTTTGCGGTTTTTGGCTGGGGCTGGGTTTGAACCCACCACCTCTGGCATATGGGGCTGGCGGTCTACTCCTTTGAGCCACAGGCACCACCATCCTAATATTTTTAATCAAACTGAAAAATAGGATATTTTAAAAGGTTTTTTGCATAACAGTAAAATAGCTATAACGTTCAACAAACATCATCATTTTTCTACTCTGTACCTACATGGAGAGACAAAATATATTTAGCAAATTTTCCAATTAGCCATATGCCACATAATAACACTTTAGTCAACAATAGACCACATATATGATGATGATCCCATAAGATTATAATATCATATTTTTATTGTATCTTTCTTGTGTTTAGATGTACAAATACTTACCACTGTGTTACAATTGCCTATGGTATCGAGTACAATAACATATATAAGGTATATTATACAGTCTGCGTGTAGTAGGCTATATATATACAAAAGTATACTTTATGATGTTCATACAACCATGAAATCACATGATAACATATGTCTCAGAATGCATCCCTGTTGACTCATGACTGTACTTATACTAGAGGTTTGCTCCTATACCAAGAAATCCATTCAGTACAAAGGGACTGATTTATAATGGAAGAAGAGAAAGAGACAAAGCACAGAAAAATGAGTTAATAGCTAATACAAAAATTAGCTTGGGGTGGTCCTTACAAATAAGTTTAAGATTAGATGGAGTTCATTATAATTGTTAAAATAAATGGTAGCAGTGCTAGGCCTAGTGGCTCATGCCTATAATCCTAGCATTTTTGGAGGACAGGGAGGGAGAATCACTGAAACCAGGAGTTCAAGAACAGTCCAGGCTATAGTGAAATCTTATCTCTACCAAACAAACAAACAAAAAAAAACTTAGCTGGGGGTAGTAGCACAGCCTGTATTTCCAAAAACGCAGGAGGCTGAGGCAGGAGGATCACTTGGGCTTTCAAGTTGGAGGTTGCTGTAAGCTATGATGATACCACTGCCCACTGCCCCAGGCAACAGTGATGCCTTGTCTCAACAACAAAATACATGGTAGCAAAAAATCAAATTATTCACTAATTAAGTTTCATTAGATGAGAAATTATGCAAATACAATTATCATTTTATTATTATCTTATTTCAAATTTTTCAGGTAAGTACAAAAGTATGCATGTTATTTTTCAATTGGGAAAGTTATATTTAATGTTTAAAACATGATTTAATTTTTTTGCAGTTTTCGGCCAGGGCTAGGTTTGAACCTACCATCTCCAACATATGGGGCCAGCACCCTACTCCTTTGAGCCACAGGTGCTGCCATGATTTAATATTTTTAATAGCTACAGTAGACTTTTTTTTGTTTTGCAGTTTTTGGTCGGGGCCGGGTTTGAACCCGCCATCTTCAATATATGGGGCTGGCGCCCTACTCCTTTAGCCACATGTACTGCCCCATGTTTTATTTTTTAAGAAAAACCTTTAAACACCTTTTTTTACTCTGTCAAGTACAATATTCTATTGGTGGGGACATTAATTGGTGTAATTTTTTGGAAGCAAAGTATGAAATACATACTAAGAGCTTTAAAAAATGTATCCATTCATCTTTTTCCCTGAACAATAATTAAGAGGCACATAATGATTAAGGATATAATGATGATGTTCATCCCAACAGTATTAACAGTATTAATAAGCTAGAAATAACCCACATGTACAACTGAGAAACAAAAGAAATTATGGTAGACACCCGAGTGGATATTGAGAAATCAGTATAATTTTGTGAAAAGAATAATACCAATGGGTGGCACCTGTGGCTCAGTGAGTAGGGCCCAGTGCTAGCCCCCTATACCGAGGGTGGTGAGTTCAAACCGGGCCCCAGCCAAACTGCAACAAGAAAAATAGCAGGGTGCTGTGGGGGAGCTCCTATAGCCCTAGCTACTCAGGAGGCTGAGACAAGAGAAACACCAAAGCCCAAGACCTGGAGGTTGCTGTGAGCTGTGATGCCACAGCACTCTACTGAGGATGACAAAGTGACACTCTGTCTCTAAAAAAAAAAAACTTAAAACAATTTTAGAAAAGAATAATACCAATTCAGTGTTATCTGGGCAAAAATGATACAAAACTAAACAATGAATGGAATAGTAGAGAAATCAACAGATTAATGTATATAAAAATGATGCAAAATAAAAATACAAAACTATTTAATTTTCTCTGGATGGCACATATATATGATTAAATTTTCCCTCTAATGATGAAGTTTATTAAAAAATGGTTTGATTCAAAGCAGTGTGATATTTTATAAGGAAATAACAAAATAATCCAGATACATACATAAATGTGCAGAACAAGTAGTCAAACCAGCCAAAGGTTTACAAGCTGGTTCAGACATTTATTGTGACTTTAGCTGTGCTACTAACTTTTCTGAGTCCCAGTGTACTTGTTTGTAAATACGAACGGTAATTCCTATTCTAGCTGAGCTCACTCTCACAGAGTAGCCAGGGTTATGCCTGAAAAATAGTTCATTCTTCCTCCCTTCTAATTTGATACTAAAAAAATTCCTCTATCTTGATAAATGAAATATATAGGCAATTAAGCACAAAAGTGACTTACAAACTATAATAAATGGTACTTCCAAGAGAAAATTATATTAAATATGACAATACAAATCAGAAACTTACCTGTTCTTGAACATCTTCATGTTCAGAATTAAGAAGTTTGATAAAAATTGGAACAGCCCCAGTTTCAATCACTACCTTGGTATGCAGAAAAGTTCCAGATGCTATATTAGTCAATGCCCATGCAGCTTCAAACTAAACAGGAAAAAGTAAAATAAATGAAAGCACCAAAGGAATGTCAGAAAGGAGAAGTAGAGAGGGTGGCGCCTGTGGCTCAAAGGAGTAGGGTGCCGACCCCATATGCCGGAGGTGGCAGGTTCAAACCCAGCCCCAGCCAAAAATAGCAAAAAAAGAAAAAAGAAAGGAGAAGTACGGAAGGACAGAGGAAGTAAGGACTTAGCTGGACAAGTCTGAAAGTAAGACTGACATAATTATTAAGATTCACTGTGAAGTCAGATTTCATAGATGAAAACCCTTAGGGGAAAAAAGCATTCTTCAATACAAAAAAGTAAGAACTCAGAAAGAATATAATGAAAATTTACAAAATGAACAAAACATAAACACATTTGAGTTTGTAATTCACAAAATTCCTAATACTTACTATTAGAGAGCCAACAGTTCTAAAGCAAGCAGTTTAAAAATAAATAAGAATAAAGATACACAACTATCATCTTCCAATGATAATTAAAAATAAAAATGAATAAGTAAGAGATACTACTTAATAAAGTAATAGTATAGTTCAGGAACTTAAAAATCATAGTTATCCTAAGAGTCAAGTATCCTTCTCTTTTAAGAAACAAGAAAATCAGAGGTTGAACATTAAGGGTTCATAATTAACAAGCCTAAGACTAGGACTTCTGGTATTCCTTTAAACAGAAAAGCCTTTGAAAAGTTACCCAATATTAATTACATTCAAATAAAACAGTATGGATTTATAACAGAAGCAACTAAGAAAATTCAACAATGGCTCAAAAGTAATAAACTAGTGCATAAACTAGTTGAAAACAACATACAAATCTACAGCCAGTCTAAGAGTGACTATAGCTAAAAAAATATTTCACACGCACTGGGACATTACGAATAATAAAAAATGCACCCCCAAAACTTTATTACAACTGAAAAGCATAGCTACTATTATGTATAAGACTAGGAATGTACTTTAAAGGAGTTTATTTTATGTATTTTTCTTGTTGCTCTGCTTTGTCCATATTGAGAAGGAATTTATACTAAAAATATTGGAGATCATAATGCTAACTGATTGCAGACAATGAAAGAAACTAAAGGACAATCAAAAGTTTACAATACTGCCCTTGCTTAGCATCACTAGGAGAAAGCATAAGTGAAGAGTGGTAAATTCACAAACTTACCATCAGACAATTAAAATAAAGTGAGTAATACAAACCAGTGAGAACTGTGGGAAAACTGAAGTGCCTGGCTACAATTAAAAGAACTTCCTAATTTAAAAGGGATGGGGGAGGCAGAGCTCCTATTCAGCTCCACTTTATCTTTACTACTTGGGAACAATGCCATATCTTCTGATTGGTCAGAAGCAGCTAAAAATATGGACAATTCATTTGAATTTCCCCAATTTTTAGAAGTCCACCACATAACTTCCACATTTTAGAAATATATGTGGGACAAATAAAATTTATCTGTAGGCCAATCTGGCCTATGGGTCCCCAGTTTAAAGCCTCTCTGTTAAACAGATGAATCATCTTAACTGGCATATTTTAGTTATTTATTTTTTTAGAGAGAAAGTCTCACTTTGTCCCCCTGGGTAGAGGGCCATGGCATCACAGCTCACAGCAACTGCTCTTCGGCTTAGGCAATTCTGTTGCCTTAGCCTCGCGAGTAGCTGGGACTACAGGCCCACCACAACACCCAGCTATTTTTGTTGCAGTCTGGCCAGGGCCGGGTTTGAACCCACCACCCTTGGTATATGGGGCCAGCACCCTACTCACTGAGCCACAGGCACTGCCCCTTAACTGACATATTTTATATGCACTTGGGTAACATAGCTCAACATGTAGCTGCCCCAAGGCCATGCTGTTCACTTTCTTCTGGTTTTAATTATAGTGATTAATAAATGCCCAAGTTCCCAGTGTTTTCGGACACACTGTGCTCTCTAAATATTTTACCCTCTCAATCTAATATTAATTTTCCTCTCTTCAGTCTGCCAGAGTCCCCTTCATCCTCAATAGCAGTCTTGCAACACTTCTTCTGTGAAGTCTTCTCTAACTTCCCCTAAACCATGGGTGTCCAACCTTTTCTTCTTTTGCCACATATTGGACAAGAGTAGTCATGGGCCACGCATTAAATACATAAATGCTAACGAAAGCTATTAGCATTTTAATATGCATAGACCTTCAAAAAAAAGGTCTACGCATATGCTTTTCATGATATCCCACATCACAGATAAACAAAAAAAGTCCTCACTGTGGGCCACAAGTTGGACACCCTTCTATCAGAGTAAGGTGCTACATTCTCTGTGTTCTCAGAGCACTTTATCACAGACCTCTTTTATGTCCACATTTCCCAGCAGAGAGTATAGAATTTCTGGAGACAGGGATAATGTCTTAATTTTAGAACTATGATAACTTACATAATGTTTGGCTCAAACTAGCACTCAATTTCATATATCCATATTCACTCATATCTTCTTTCATTCGGTTTGAAGTAAAAAGCCAAATAACAAACTAGGTATCAGGAGCCCCAGATTTTAGTATGGACTAGAGTTTATATAAAGCAAAGGGACTAATTCTCATGATCTCTAGCTCAAAATAATTCACAATAAAATTGTAACATGAATTAAGTAGTCTTTGCCTCAGAGATGTTTACTATAAACATTTTCAACAATTTTTCACGTTCACACATGCAACACATTGCTTTGTTTACACTTAAAATATTTCCCAAATTATTTAGAGAAGTGGACAACTACTACAAATTGTAAATTCAACAACTATTACTCAAATAACAGTCCTCCATTATGAACAATAGCATTGATAAGTCAGATGTAATTGCCAAGTCTTTATTGAATGCTTACAATACAGTTAGTATTGTACAAGCTGCTTTCACTAGAAATTCTAATCATATTTCATTTCTGGAAAGAAATTAAGAAAGCAAACTTTAGACTCACTTGTAGAGTACAATTTTCATTTCTTTCAAGAAATTTCACAAATCTCTGTACAACTCCTGGTTTCTGTATAACTTGATCAATTGGCGGATTAGGTTCTAAAAATTAAAAAAAAATTAAGTTACTACATAGACAAAAAAAGACAATGATTGGTCCATATGTCAATTAACAGACCACACTCTCTCCTAAGTTTCACTCAACCAATTTTAAACCCCTTAGCTGCATGTGACTTAAAACAAATGTTCTCATAATTACAATGTTTTTTACAAAGTAAATTCTATTCTTTCATTAATTGCAATAATGTAATTTTTTAAAATTTTCTACATAAATATTTAAACTTCATAAGTTAAAGGCCACAGATGAGGTCACTTTTACAACAATTGAGTATTTCAGTCAATACTTAAAACACCAACTGAACAATAAAGTTTCCACTAATTCTTCATGTAATAGTACTACTCTCAACCATGCCTTGCCTGCTGTCTCTCAGCCAGATGAGATTCTGTTGTGTATTATTATTTATAGAAATGCTAGCAGAATATCTATAATTGTTAATAAATTTTCATAAAATGCACAGGGCTTTTGAAAATTAAAAAATCTCTCAGAGGGGCGGCACCTGTGGCTCAAAGGAGTAGGGTGCTGGCCCCATATGCCAGAGGTGGTGGTTCAAACCTAGTCCCGGCCAAAAACCACAAAAAAAAAAAAAGCTCTCGGAAATTCATGTAAAACTCAAAGAAAGATACTTCAGGTACAGTCCATCTAAGTATAAAGAACTCTTCCTTCTACCTTGGATTCAGCAAGAAGTATCCTCTGTAGTTCTTCAGTGACTTCTCTGATAGTGTTCCTTTAACTTAGACTTATTCCTATATATTCTCTTAGAAAATTTACCTATTTATTCACATATCATTTATCATTATTATTTGTGATAATTCACAAATCTAACCCTCCTTAACTGGATGCTTCTCTCATCAATTTGAGTCCATTTTTCTAAGTGTCTATCTGACACATTTTTATATATACATCTTCTTTAAAATTGCAACATAACCAAAACCAAACTTACTATATCACTGTGTTTATTTGTTCATCTTGCCCTGTATCTACCACCTAAATCTGTCTATTACCAAGTTACCTATACACTCACATAAAAGAGAATTCTCATTTCCACTTCTGACTCTTCCTTTTTCTTACTTCCTCCATTTGAATGGCACTCATCATAAATACCTTATAGAAATGCTAATACATTGTATTTAATGAGTAGGATGAATAAGCAAATGATAGCCATAAAATTTCTGAACCCCTTTTTGTAATGCAGAAAATATTTTCATTAAGTTTTAAGTCAGTTGAAATCCTAGAAACCATATTCTCATTTGTTAAAAATAGTTTACTTAACAAATGACTTATTTTTTTTCCTTTCCTTCATTTTTCTACAAATTGGCTATTTTTCAAACCTGATCAAAAATTATGAAATTTCTGCAAAGTTACTAAAACCATACCCTTAAAGTTTTATTTATGTGTTCTAAATAAAAAGTACAGATTCCGCAAAATGTTTAATACAGAACCTAGTTTATACTGTCATTATAAAGTTATAAAGTATCAATAGGATAAAACAATATCTAAACTTAATTCTTTTACTTTCTACCTTTAAAAAATCAAAACAAAATTAGAGGGTTGCAATTACCACTTTCACCCCATTTTTTATTTCCATAGAAAATACCAAATGTACTATATTCTTTTAAATTTTCTTTTAACTTAAGGGACAGAAATTTTATCTTACTCTTTGAGGTGAGATTGAGAAAAGGAAAAAATAATAAGGCTTCATGATTAGAGGGTAGGAAAAAATGGGTACTGAGATCATCAACTGTATCTATAAATGCAGGTAAATACAAATATAGATCTGACATATACCGACATATAGAAACGCAAGTAGCCAAGCGCAGTGGCTCATGCCTGCAATCCTAGCACTTTGGGAGGCTGAGGAAGATAGATTGCCTGAGCTCATAGGTTCAAGACCAGCTTGAGCCAGAGCGAGACCTTGTCTCTAAAAAAAATAGCCTGGTGTTGTGGCAGGCACCTGCAGTCCCACCTACTTGAGAGGCTGAGACAAGAGAATCTCTTGAGCCCAAGAGTTTGGGGTTGCTGTGAGCTGTGATACCAAAGCACTGTATTGAGAGCAACAAATGAGACTCTGTCTCAAACAAACAAACAAAAAACCACAAATATCACTTCCTGGAGAGTTAAGAGCAACTTATTTATGCTTACCTTCATTTAAAAGAAAGCAATTAAGTACACTTAAATCATCAGTTCATTTGGTATCATTAACTATTATTGGTATTTATTGATAGAATAATAGTCTATATAATCTTTTACAAGTGATGAATTATTTTTTTATGGAGATAACTTTTAGTCATGGCAAAGACTTTCAGTCGTGGCAATAAGCAAAATAGGTGAATACCTATCTGCTGCAGCACCCCAAACTAAGCAAGAATCATGAAAAACAAAAATGCTTTGAAGAAATTTCTACAAAACTGGGATTTAAAAAAAATATGACTAGTGATTTACATCCAAAAGAGTAGCCAAAAGAGTATGATAGGGAAATAAAAAGCAGATACAGCAGAAGGTCACCATCACAGACAAGTCAGAGGAGTGCAGACTGAAGTGGGCAGACTGTGGAGTAGCCAAGGGTATTATTTATAGCTCTTCTGTCAACAGCAGGAACCTTAATTACAAAAAGAAAATGCTTGGGAAGGAGGCAAAGTTTCTTGCTATTTCTTTTTCCAGTTATAACTCTAGTTGTTTATCCATGTTCTGTACATTGATCAAATCAAAATACAGTTTACTTTCTAGGCCTAATATATTTGGCAGGAACTCATATCAATCAGTAAAAGAAAACATCTATAACTCCTGCTGCATGCCCAACCTGGGCAAGCATAATTCCATTACAAAGAAAAAGCAGAGAATATGATTATATCTATAAAAAAGATAGGCTGGGCACAGTGGCTCATGCCCTTAATCCCAGTACTTTGTGGCATCAAGACAGAATTACTTGAGGCCAAGAGTTTGAGACCAGCCTCAACAGAGCAAGACCCTGTTTCTACAAAAAAAGAGGGTTTATTTTTGTAATCAGCCGGACATGGTGGTGCACACCTGTAAACCCAGTTACTCAAGAGGCTGATGCATGAGGACCATTTGAGCTCAAGAGGTTCAAGGTTGCAGTTAACTATTATTGCGCCACTGCACTCCAGCCTGGACAACAGAATGAGACTTTGTCTCTAAAAAGAAAAATAAATCTTTTTTTAAAAAGACACTACTGTTTAACAGAGACAATATCTTGAGGAAATAGAGCATATAAGGATAAAATCTTCTAATCAAAGAACTCTAAACCCAGACAACTTGCTCAAAAACATCAGACATATATTATTTGGACAGGTAAAGTCTTAAAAGAAATTGTTTCAAAGCAATTTTCATTGGGAGAAGGGAATCCTTCAAGCAATGCTCTACTTTAACAAAAGATTAATCAAAATAAAGAATTAAATAATGAGGAAGTTGTGATATAAAAACATTCCTGCCAAACTCTCACATGAATTAAATTGGTTAACTGGTTTTGAAATACATGTCAAAAAAAATTATGAACGAGAATACAACAATGTAAAAAACCATTTAAAATATTAATTTGAACCAGAAAATAACCCTAATTACGAAAATCAGAAACTGTGACATTTTATTAGGAAGAGAGAAGCCATTCTTGATTATATAAAGATTTCTTACCACTGCTATGGTAGCTACTTTAGCTTGGGATGTAAAGAATTGAAAACAAAAGTTATGTATTTATTATATAAACATGATCTACAAAAAGAAAGCAAAGATAAAAGCCTTGTAATCTATGCTGACATGATAACCAGATTTCTTTCATTCTTCATAAGCTACTAAATTCTGTCTCTTAGGAAGATAAGGCAGCTGAGCCAAGGGCATTGCGACTATCTCAGCAGTTCATATATGCAATTCCATATACTTAGAATTACTAATTACATAAATGCCATATATGAAGTACAAGATAAAGATTTAAATTTCTGTCTAATAAATTCTTATAAACTCAGTATAAAATTGGATAAAACAGACAAGCAATTATGAATTACAGAATAAATAAGGAAAAAATTCAACGTAATTACTAAAAAAAAAAAAAAACCTAAGCCATATAATGAGCTACTGTTACATGAACATTTATTCATTTCTTAAAGATAATTGTGAGTGTTGGTAAAAATAAAATGAAATAAACACTTGTACAAACAGATAGGAGTGTAAATCAATATAGTTTATTCTCTTTGACCCACTTTTTCACCTTTGTGAGTACATTAAGGAAGTTTTAGATTATATAATTGTTTCAACATAGTTTATGATAGGAAAATGAAATGCCAAATTGAATCATTATTTTGTATCCATACTCTGTAATGTTATGGTGCCATTTGAATGCTCATGTCAGAAAAACATTTCTACAAGAATTTAAAAATGTGCATCTCTAACTTTATTTCTTGGCTTCTTTAAATTCTTCTATATTTACAATTTTTCTTCAATCAATATGTGTTACTTTGATAACACAATGAACAAAAATGGCTGTTTTTTAAAATATATTTTAAAAGTGAAAGTAATACCTAGTGTGTTTGGCAAAGAAAGGTATCTTAAAATAAAAAAATACTTAATAAAATCAAACTTAAATCCATAATAATATCAAATAAGCACACTGAAAAGAATTCTTGCCTTTAGAAAGCAGCTTTCTAAATTTCTGTGTTGCTGTTAGCTGTTGATCAGCATTATTAGAAAAAATCATCTGAACCATATCTGTAGTAATGACTTCTTCCTAAAACACAAAAGAAAACATAATTAACATGTAAATATTTTGTATGAATAATATTTGGTGTATATAATATCACTGAAATATTGTTGAGGTATCATTTGAAAACTGTTTTTGTAAAATATACCTCTGGAATGGGTACAGTGGAACTGATATCCGGATCCTGTATAGGACTTTCTAGCATAGACTCATCATTTCTGGGTAAAGAGACATTTCTGCGTTTGAACAACTGCAAAAAAGAGAAATTAATTTACACATTAAGCCAATCCATAAAACATTCAACTGCCATAAAATTCCACTTACAAAAGAAAGTAATTTTATAATTTAAAATTCTAAATATTTTAGTATTTCCCAATCATTATTCCAGGCAGATCTAAACTATTTATGAAAAGTCAAACTTTCCAGGCTAGGTTAACTTTTGCCCTGCACAGACTCCTTTGGATCATTTTCAATCCCATGTCTTTTACCAATGGCCAGCCCATCGGTAGAGCACAAATTTACGTTTTATAGCATTTGAAACACACATATTCCCACACCAGATTATGAGAGGTCTAAGAATTTTTCTAAGAAAATCTAAATTAAAAAGCAAATCTGTTACATAGGAGAGGGAACATTGTATGTTAAGAGTTAGTATTAAGGCTTGGCGCCTGTGGCTCAATGGGCTAGGGCGCCAGCCACATACACCTGAGCTGGCAGTTTCGAATCCAGCCTGGGCCTGCCAAACAACAATGACAGCTGCAACCAAAAAATGGCCAGCGTTGTGGTGAGCGCCTGTAGTCCCAGCTACTTGGGAGGCAGAGGCAGGAGACTTGCTTGAGCCCAGGAATTAGAGGTTGCTGTGAGCTGTGATGCCACAGCACTCTCTCCAGGGTGACAGCTTGAGGCTCTGTCTCAAAAAAAAAAAAAAAAAAAAAAAAGTTAGTATTAAATAGATCTGTTTAACAAGGGATAGAAAAAGAATCCTTAAGAAAGATAGCCCTAGACTTATTATCTCAGGTATAGATAAAAAATGAAAGGAAAAAAAAGAGCAAGGAGACAAGGTAAGGTCACTAACGCAGATTTATAGGTATAGCTGAATCTCTTTATCTGTCAGTTCTGTATCTCAAGATTCAACCAACCTCAGATCATAAAATATTTGAGGAATAAAAACAATAAAAATAATAAGTCAAGCATGGTAGCACAAGCCTTGTAGGCCCAATTACTTGGTAGGCTAAGAGGATCACTTGAACCCAGGAGTTTGACGCCAATGTGAGAAACACTCCAAGACCTTCCTTATTTAAAATATATGTGTATATGTAATTATATATATATATATACACACACACACACACATAGTTGTTATATATTTGTATATATAAAAAAATTTAAAAATCAAAACACAATATAGTATAACAACTCACCTACACAGCATTTATCCTGTATTAAGTATTATAAATAATTTAGAGATAATTTAAAGTATACAGGAGAAAGTGTGCAGGTCATATGCAAATACTAGCCATTTTAGGGCGGCGCCTATGGCTCAAAGGGGTAGGGCACCTGCCCCATATGCCAGAGGTGGCAGGTTCAAACCCAGCCCCGGCCAAAAAAAAAAAAACTGCAAATACTAGCAATTTTATACAAGTGACTTGAACATTAGCAAATTTTGGTAACCAAATATACTAAACTTGGTAACCCAGGGGTCCTCGGACCATCCACCCTATGGACACCAAAGGATGACTACATTATTTCCTAAATCAAAATTTAAGGAAAAATATCAGGTGATATTATTTTTAATAGCTAAAAAATACTATTTTTCTTCCTTCTGTACATACTTCTCCTTTTAATTATTCAAAAAGATTTGTTTTCGGTATCTATTATACTAGAGTAAGGACTGTGCTGGATACTATCGACAGGAAGATGACAAGTCATAATTAATTTTCTAAAGCAGACCTTTTTCTACTTGCTTTGTTGCTAGTCCTTTTCACATATCAGTTTTTTTTTTTTTAAACTGACCAGAAGACTGACCTAGACTTTCACTCATGCTGTTTTTTCTTTTTTGTTTTTTTTTTTGTAGAGACAGCGTCTCACTTTATCACCCTCAGTAGAGTGCCGTGGCGTCACACAGCTCACAGCAACCTCCAACTCCTGGGCTGAGGCGATTCTCTTGCCTCAGCCTCCTGGGTAGCTGGGACTACAGGCATCCGTCACAACGCCTGGCTATTTTTCTGTTTTGTAGTTCAGCTGAGGCCAGGTTTGAACCCACCACCTTCGGTATATGGGGCCAGCGCCCTACTCGCTGAGCCACAGGCACCGCCCTCACATATCAGTTTTAATTTGTATATGTAATGATCAAACCCTCCTATTTATAAATATTTCTAAATTCAAGGATATCTTGGAATGAAAAATGTTAAGATATACTCAAATGATTTTCTATTCTTTATGTCACATATGCAATGTATAAAAAGGGAAGGCTAAATGATCTGGCTGACTATAGGAGGAACAATATCAGTAGCATCGGAAAATGACTATAATTAATTTAGGGGCAAGAGCTATGAAAACCGTCAAACAGCAAATAAATATAATTCATGTGTTCTTAGGAAGCAAATTTTACAATGATGAATGGAAGCAATCTAAACAGATTCAAGAATAAAAATTTCTTTGCTCTGAGGTACAACTATGATTACATTAAAGGTTTATTAATAAAATAGAAAAACCACTCTTCTCAGTGACTAAAAATAGGAAAGGATTCAGATTCATGAAATGAAGGATTCAGGCAATTATTATACCTGGAATTTAATCAAGAATACATTTAGCTATATTCAATTTCCTAATTTTCCACTTAAAATTATCTAAAAATTAGCAATAATTATTAAATATCTAAGATCCCTATACACTTTTCTTTTTTTTGTTAAACAAAATTAAATACTTAAAAACGCCTACCTGTTCTTCCCTTTTTTGTTTTCGAAGCTGTATTCCTTCTTCTTCTCTGCGTCTACGCATCTCTTGAGGATTCAGGGCTTTATTCTTATAACTTTTCATTCTATAGTTATCCTTTCCTGGACTAGCCATGGCATCTTAAGAGAAGAAGAGAAGAAAACAGACAAAACTGTCAAAACAATGCAAAACATTTACTACAGGACTAAATGCAGTTTCACTGATTAAAAAGACCAACAAAACCCATTCTGAAAATTATGTACAAAGAGTAACTGCTGGACTATAGATAGAAAGATGACAAGTCATAATTACATTTCTAGAAACAACTTTCATATCAAGATTGGAGCAAAATGACCAAATATTTTAGAAATAACAAATTAAATGAATATTTCTGGTCAAAACACAAAATCATTACCCTATTTTACTGATTCTAAGGTGCACCAACCTTCTCCACACTCTATCCACCCACAATATTTTAACCTTTCTGAAGTATCTTATAAGCACTGTCAATCAGGAAACAACCAGCAGAGAGGTAGATTATTTGTAAGATCTTTTAAAGTCTCTCATTTTTAAATATAGTATTTGGCTTCAATAAATATACCTCAAATATTCATTTGGGTCTGACTTCTTTCACTTCAGGTACTGTCATTAGAACTATGCCACAAGGATCGTGGCTTCAGTTATGACTGCAATTCCAGTTTTCAGTACTCTGTTATAAGTTATTTTCAAATACTAAAATACATGTATACTTTATTTTTAGATAGATAATATTTATATTACAAACATATTTTAAAACATTAACATTTATACAAATATTTTAAGTGTATATAAAATACTATATATAAATATAAAATTTTACATTTGAAATTCATGTATTACTTCTTTTTTTTTTGAGACAGAGCCTCAAGCTGTCGCCGTGGGTAGAATGCCATGGCATCACAGCTCACAACAACCTGAAACTCTGAGGCTCAAGTGATTCCCTTACCTCAGCCTCCCAAGTAGATTGGACACAGGCACCTGCCACAATGCGCAGCTATTTTTAGAGATGAGGTCTAGCTGTAGCTCAGGCGGGTCTTGAACCTGTGAGCTCAAGCAATCCGCTGCCTCAGCCCTCCCAGAGTGCTGGGATTACAGGCGTGAGCCACCATGCCCAGGCTTTACTTTTACTTTTAGAAAGTAAATTATAAACTTTTAAATAATATAACAGCATGGGTATTTTTATATTATTTGATATGAATAATAAAGCAGTGATATTACTATGTGTTCTAGATTTCTGTATCAAGAAAAAACAATCAGTCTAAAAAAGGGTTATTGGAATTTAACATGAGATAATTATTATCTAGTATGTCAGTCTAATAAATTCAGAGGACATAACCATATCCAACCAGAGACAATGCTATGATCAATTAACTTATGAAGTAAACACAAAAGACTGTTATCTATTTGCCATGCCTTATTTAGAAGAAATTAATGAATTGCCAAATTTTATTGTAAGCCATAAAATACAATAAAACATACTCATTAAGTCCTATTCGGGCATAGAAAACAGGGCAACTAACTGAGTACCTGGGCCTTAAAGAGTTCTATAAACTTCAGTTATTTTATCTCAATGGAGAAGAAGGAATTTGCCAGGGAAGAGGATGGAAAGAGAAATGGGAAGAAACAATCATTTCAAGCAGTGAAAAACAGTAGAGCCTTAATAGTTGACCACCTCCTTACACTGACCACCTCGAGTTAACCGAGTTTTCAGATTCTGGACATGCACCACATGTATGTATCAGTACAATCGGCCTAGTTCCTTATGTTGACCACTCTATATATTAACCAGTTTGTTACAGTCCCTTGGGTGGTCAACTTACAGAGATTCTACTCTATATGCAAAGTTTTTTAAGAAGTCTGGCATAACCAAAGAATGGTAAGAAATTCAGTGCACCTGAACAACAGGGACAGAAAACAAAGCTATAAAGATAGGTAAGAACACATATGGTTCCTATAACCCATTTCAGAAATTTGGGCTTAATCCTAAGGAACAGAATTAAAGAAATAAAGGATAAACTTGTTTCAAATTGTCTACTGAGGAATAAGAGCGATAAAGAAGACTTGACCTAAATAAGTAGCTACGCTGGAAATATAGAAGACAGGATGGAGTCCAGAAACATTTCTGAAGTTAATTCAATAAGAATTAGAGGTCAAATGAATGTAAACGATACGTGATAGGAAGACAAGGGAGGTAGGATAACTCCATGACTTTTAGCTTAATTTAAGCTATTTCAGTAGTGCGACAAATACTCAAGACTGGTAAAACAGATATAGGACGAGAGCAGCGCTTGTTCTGTTTGCTTGCTGGCTTGTTCCTGAGACAAGAATGGTGAATTTACATTCTGTACAAATCACTCTTTTAGTATATAGTTCTAAAAATTTAACAAATGCAACCATCACAATCAAGACATACAACTGTTCCTTCATGTCCAGAAAACCCCTTCATACTTCTCCTACTGGCCGCCCCTACCTTTAAACATGGCAACCACTGATTTGTTCTCCATTCCTACAGTTAGTTCTGCCTTTTGCTGAATTTCACATAAATGGAATCATAGAGTAGTCTTCTGAATCTGGCTTCTTTCATATAACATAGTATTTGAGAATCATCCATTGTTGTTGACATCTCTCAATAGCTTGTCTCTTATTGCTGCATAGTTATTCCCAGTTCATCCAGTTGAAAAATATTTGGGTGGTCTTCAGTTTGGGGTGGTTACAAACAAATTTGCCATTAACATTTATGTACATATCTATATAGGTATTTGTGAAAACATAAGTGTTCATTTCTCTTAGGTAAATATCTATAGAAGTAGGACTGATAGATAATATGGTATGAGGTCTGACAAGTTCACGAGCTCATCATAAAAAAACTGCTACATACCTCACTGCAGAATATCACTGTGGTCACCTTCAAAGTACTGCCCCTTGACAAGCTATGCACCAATGCCAGCACCTAGTCCATCCTTTAAAGCATTTTTGGAAATATTTTTTTACAATGATCATCAGAGCTGTCATATCATCCTTGATGTCCTGAATGTCATAAATCTGTCTCCCTTTCAATATTTCCTTTTATCTTCAGTTAAAGAAAACGTCATTGGGGATCAGATGGGGGAGAAAGGGTGTTCCAATACAATTATTTGTTTACTGGCTAAAAACTACCTCAGAGACTGCCATGTAAACTGGTGCACTGTCATGATGCAAGAGGCATACCTTTCTCATGTCAAGATTTTCAGTTAAGATTTTCCTAATTGTTTCTCTATTGATGCTTACTTGGTCTGCTATGCTTCTCACAGTCAGCTAATGATTGTGACACACAATTCAACAAATTTGTGCAATGTTTTCATCAGTTCTGCTCATTACTGGCCACTCTGACCTCTCTTCATCAGTGATGGCTTTCTCTCGTCTCAGAAAAACATTTATCCATTTGTACACCACTGTTTTATTCAGGGCATTAGCCTCACAAACTTGGACTAACATGTCCTTGATTTCATTTATCCTACTGCCAAGTTTAACAAGAAATTTATGAATGTTTGTTTTCACTGCTCTAATTCAAGCTCCAACATTCTCACAACAGCACATGGAAACACAACCACAATAACGAACACCACTTTTTGTTGACAAAAGCAAGACACTGCCAGTATGAGACATTAACATACCAGATTATGAAACCTTACGGAGATGTTTGTGCGTCAACCTAAGTGCATACTGACAAGTTCATAAACTTTATTGTCTTACCTCAGACCAGGTATGTTCACTTTATTAGAAACTGTCACTAATTTCCCAACTGACTGCAACATCTTGCACTCACATGAGCAACATATGAGAGTTCCAGCTGCTTTGTATTCTGTCTCTACTTAGTATTGTCAAGATTTTTGTTGTTGCTAATTGTAGCCATTTTAATAGATATATAAGGACTTTAGTTTTAAACATGTTAAATGTATAGTATTTAGGGTACACATGGGAGGCTCTGATTTACAGATGGCTAAAAATATGGATCAGGAGTATGACCACCTAATACATATAGAGCTACAAAACAAAGATAATCAAAATAGAATCTTGAGGATACTCATATTTTAGTGGACAAAGGCAAGAAAAAAAAAATCAGAGAAGTAGGAGAATCAGAAAAAAATAAGAGTCTTAGAAAAGAAGAGCGTTCAAAAGATAGTAAAGAGTATTTAAGTTGGAGTAGCACTAAACACTCAATTTACTCATTCATTGAATTCATCCAGCAAACCTGGCCTTCAGTAAGCCAAGTACCATACAAGGTCTTAGATTAGATAATTAGGTTACTGGTAAAGACAGTGAGATAAATTTCACTAGCAGAGGAGCTAAACATAGAATGGAATGAGCCGAGGATTTTAGAATGATTTAATAGGTATTCTTAGCCTATAAAGTTAACACATGTACATTCTGGTAATTAAAATGCATTTATAATTGACCAAAATCCCTCTTTAAAATATTTAAAGGATTTTAGCGTTACTGTGTGCACCTACAGTTGTTAGAAACTGTTTGATATAACTTTATTAATAATCATGTTTATGATTATTCTCTAATTATACATAAATATCCTATCTCATTACTAAGAGCTTAGGCTCTTAGGGAATAAGAAAAGAGAGATCAGAGTTGATTACAGAGGAAATTGGGCCTCAATATTAATTACTGAATTATGTTCAATAACAATAAAATATTTTAGTTAAATGAAATGTTCATGGAAATATACCTCTTATCACCTATATATGTGGCATTACCTAAGCAATTGGCCTCTACACTTTTTTGATCACACATCAAAATGTATGTAAAATATATTTGGGTAAACTATGTATGTAAAATATGTATATAAAACCTATTTGTGCACTCATCCTCAGTATATATTGAGTGGCCTATGTTTAGTGCTACTAAAACTTAAATACTATATATGTAATTATTAATACTACTTAATATACTACTCTATTATAAAAATTCAAAAAAATTAAAATTTTAAAAATAGGTTTAAAAGGTAAATAGAAGTTCTAATTATTTTCTTCCCCCCCCCGCCTCGCACACACTAGACAATATGTCTGACACCATCAATCTAGACATCTACATTAAAATGGTTTAATATAAATTTGTTAGCCAAATGAAATGTAGCCCAAACAACATACTGTTGTTCCCTCTCCTTCTATAGTACTAACTTTCTGCTTTTTATTTAACACCAGCATCCTCACTTCAGTTCTTTTAAGGAAATATTATGGCCAGGAAAAATTATCTCTGAAGGTGCGTTATCCCACAGGATTGTCTAATTGACTGGAAAATAAATTTACATCAAAGACTGGTGTCTCATAAATTATTTTAAATATAAGAAATGCTATTCAAACACTATAAAGATGCTGAACAATTCCTTGTTTCACTCACAAACCCAGCTTTTAGAAAACTTGTGTTAAAATAGGACAAATAACTAGAATTTGAGCTACAGCTTTTTTCTTTACTACCTATTAACAGTATTTTTTGTAACAGTAAAGCCTTTAACTCTACGGGTGTGGGTGCCTCATTACCAAAATTTTACAAGACTGCATAAAGGAGAAAGTGACGACTAGAGCCTCTATAACCAAATAAGCAGTACCTAGGTCTTAAGGATAGTTTAGTCTTACTTATAAAAAAAAAAAATCGTACAGAATATGTCATTACTGAGTGTTGTAACTGACAGACAAGTCATCAGTCTTTTTTGTCTTTTACTTTAATGTACCTAAAAACCTCAAGAGTAAATGCCAGTGACATATTCTTTTGAAGTATTACCATGCCATTTCACGGCTTTCAAATCCTTTCATCTCTTAACGCATCACCGACGAAACATTATTACGTGTTCATTTTGGAACAAAACCACTAGAATCGTGGAACTCCGGCCCGCCCGAGTCGGGGCTGAGCCCTCGGATGCACCTGCGCGCAGGTGGAGGGTGCGGCCAGTAGGCCCCGCAGGGGACCCCGCCCCTTCTCTGGGCAGTGCGTAATTCCATAAGCCGTCGGACACCGACACCGCTGGGTCCCAGGAGTGTGTGGGTCCCAGGACTGTGTGTTTGGCAAGACACTTTAGCAAAAAGAACTACGAAGAAACGGTGAGAGGCAAACAGCGAGAGGATGGCATCGGCTGTTTTAGCTCCTTGGAGGTCAGCCTAGCCGTCTGAGCGAGATGCACTCTCCGCGCCTTCGCGTCTGCAAGGCAAAGGTCCGGCTGCCACGCCCCCACGGCCGCTGTCGCCGCAAGAGAAATATGAAAGCCACCAGGCAAGGCCAGGCCCTGGACCCTTCGCAAAGTAAAGGGTAAATAAAAATAGTTTCCCTTCCCCCGGACAGTAGTAGCTGCCACAGCGGCCAAACCAGAGGTTCTCTCAACCTGGATTGTGTCACTCCCACTTACCCATTAATGTGATACGCTCCAGTGCCCAGACTTTCCAGTCTCCAGCGGCGACGTTTGCTGTGGATAACAGGGTGGCCGCCACTCCGTAGCGACCCCGTTACCAACCCAAGATGGCGACCACCTGAGCCCCTTACCCTAAACCCCGAGGCTTGGCTCCCAGAAGCCCTTGCACGCAACGGCGGCGGCGGAGGCGTGGCCGCGCAGACTGGCCGAAGGCCTCAGAGCGGTGCTGTTTCCTAGCCCCACCCAACGAGGGAGGAGCCTGAGCCCGCGCCTGCGCCTGACTCCTTGATTTTAGTGGGACGTCTGTTAAGGCGAGGCTGTACCCTTCCTATGCCAATGAGCGGTCCCTCATTCACTCACTGCTGGGAATTTGATCCGTACCAGGCACCGTTTTAGATAAAGTATCGGGGATACGCCCGTGAAAGTAACTGGTAAAAATTTCAGCCTCATGGAGCTTATAGAGAAGCTCTCGCTTTCTTCAGGCTCAATATTTTTTCCCATATGCTGTGCTCATTTTCTTTCATGGTTTCTAATATGTTATTTATTTATATTTGGGTTCTATAATACCTGTGGATGTTTGACGAAAACATAGTCATTGATATATTAGATTAATAATTTCAGATAAAGTACTGTAAATTGTGACACGTACAGCCCTATAAATCTACCCAGGAGCTCAACAAAGAGTATCAAAAGTAGACTATATCCAGATGCAATTCTAGGAACAGGCTATATAGAATAAATGACACATGAAGGAATTTGCGATGTACTGGGGGGGAACATGATGACGGACTGTTATATTTCCTAAGTTCAATAGTTGAAAAATAAACAGGAGAGAAGGGATTATTTAACTGTGGGTGTGTGACTGAGAAGGAAAGAAAAACTTGACAAAGGAAATGTGTATATTGCTATTTCATATTGGCAGAGTAGTTTTTTAGCCTTAATTACCTGACCACCTTGTTCCTTTCTTATTTTCTTTCTCCTTCTCCCTCCTGAGACACTGCTTATACAAACGGACAGTGCTCAGAATGCTAACCTACAACCTCCAGCAACCAGCCCAGGAATCAAACCTACTAGATACAGTAACCAGCCCAAGAAGTCAGACTCCTATATGTAGTAACAAGTCCAGGAAGCCAAATAACCTGCTACCAATCGTCTCTCAGTGACCAGGACTTGATTAATAATAGACAGCTTCCCGACATTTTGTCTCCACTTCCAACTTAACATTAACTAGAGAAAGCCAAATATGCACCCACCACTGAGTAATTACTTAGGATATCCTGCTTCTCTTAAATGATGAGTCCACCTACAGCTTCTCCATGCCAACAGCCTCCAATCAGGCTTCCTTTTCTTCCATTATAAAGCTTCCCCACTCCTCTGCATTTTTTGAGTCTTGCAAGTGATGGTGGCTGACTCCCTTGCTACTGTAGCCTGGGGACGAATTTCCTGTTGATTGCTTGCATTTGGAACATCTGCACTTGTTTCCATGCTCAATGCTGGCAATCTGAACATCTCTCCCCTATGGACAGATATAGCAGAAGAGATGATAATGGTGTCTCTTGGACCACTGCTCAACAGGACCTGAGTCCCTGCTTTGCCTATCTAGGGAACAACTGAATGAAGAAGATTTGTATCAAAATGTTGACTTCATTTGAGGTTTCTGTGAGCTAGGGTGATGTCACAGCACTCCACCCAGAGCAACAGAAAAAAAAAGTGTTGTTAATATGGAAATTAAAGTATATTTTGTAAAAACAAGATCAATTGAATAATTTGAAGGTTTGGATTGTCTAGAATTTGAAAATGTATTCATAGTTGAATGGACTTCCAGGACTCAGTTTTTAATGCCTTATACAAGACTGACTGTGGAGTGACTGGACTACCAGTCAGCTTTCTTTCCTTCTTTGAGGGAGAAGTCATACTTTAAGTAGATCTACAATTCATTTAATACAAAGCTTTAAAAAATCTTAAATTAGAGAAAGGTATAAACACTTCATACTCTAATAATATTCACTTTAGTGATACATGTAATTAGCACTTGCTGAAAGCTGGAAAGAAGATGAGTAACACTAAACTGTGCTATTTGATTTTCTTCTTGAAAAAGTAAGGTTTTCTCTTAAATATTTCAAGTTAATTCACGTAAAGAATTATATTGATTTTGATGTAATTTATCTCTGTTCAAAACCCTAATTTGAGCACCAATAATTTAAGTTATTCATGATGCCAATAGTTTTGTAACCCTGATACAGCAAATGAATTTTATTTAGTGGAAGCCAAATACTGCTGAGAGTGTATTTGTTTGTATAGTGTCCAGGAATGAATTTATGGAAATAGATAAATATTGTTGTATCTCAAGTTCTGCAGAGTTTAAATGATATTGCAGTACTTACTGGATTTATAAAACTTGCATTAGATTCCTGATTAAATAGTGGGGTCTTGTTTCACATGTGCTGTTGGAAATATTTATCTGCTCCTTTTATAGTTTATTTTTTTCTCAAGTGTTTTCAAGATCTGGCATGTGGATTTTAAAAGATGTACGCTTATCAAAAAGAATAATGTTTAAAGGGGATTGTTTCAAAATATTTTTGCAAATTGATTTAAAGACAGATTTAAAAACATTGTATATTTTGCAAAAACTAGAAACTGGTACATATTTTCAGCTGCTTCAGAGATAGTACTGTGTATTTTTTGTGATTTTAGTCACTAGCAAATTTTGATTTAGATAGTATATGGAACTTTATTTCAAACTCTAAGACCGTGGGAAGAGTGTGGTAAAGAACATTTACTCCATTTATGAAACAATTCTAAAGTTGCCATTAGTTTTACTAATCTGCTGTAAAGTGCTTAGATATATGTATGGTCAACTTCTTATTGTGGTTTTGTAATTAAATGGTAAAATTGAAAATTTAATTGCTATTGTAAAATATATTTAACGACTTGATGTTATCTTTCACAATAGCCTTTTTATATAGTCAATAATTCAAAATAATCAAGTTCCTATTATTAAATTCATTTTCCCTACTTGTTTAAGGTATACTACAAACATTTAATTGTCAATTGTCTGCTTTAACAGTTTAACTGAGTATGGATTTTTTTTTATGCCACTTTTGTTTTATTTTCCACTTCTAAGAATAATGAATGAGCCTTTGGTATTTTTTTCCAAGCAGTTGTATTATTGAGAATTTTGTAAATAAAATAGTTAACACCTAAATATATTTTATGTCTCATTCATATTTCAAATAATTTCATTAAATAAATTTTCATAGGCTTAAGTTTGGAAACAATTTTTTCATAGGCTAACATTAAAGCCTGCCTTAACTTACACTCCTTTGTGTATTTGCCTGCTTATTTATTTTACTTACTTCATCCTCCATTAATATTTTTAGCATTTTGTATGCTGGATTCTAAACTGGAATTTTTAATATGAAATCTACGTTGTGGAATGGAGGTAGTGAATCCTATGACATTCTGCATTACATTTTGTGGTTATGTGAAAAAAAAGAAGGTGGCAATTAAAAGTGAGTTTTTCTGAGGACAGAGATAGTGACACTGATGAAGAGAGGTCAGGACAGCCAGTATTGAGCAGAACTGATGAAAACATTGCAATACTTCATTGAATTGTGTGTCAAAATCATTGGCTGACTATGAGAACTTCAACAGACCAAGTAAATATCAATGGGAGACAGTTAGGAAAACCTTAACTGAAAATCTTGCCGACAACTTATGGCTCTTGCATCACAACAATGCACCAGCTTACATGGCATTCTGTGAAGCAGTTTTTAGCCAGTAAATAAATAACTGTATTGGAACACCCTTCCTACTCAACTGATCTGACCCTCAATGATATTTTTCTTTACTTGAAGATAAAGGAAATATCAAAAGCCAGACATTTTGATAACATTTAGGACATCAAGGATGATACAACAACAGCTCTGATGATCATTGTAAAAAAAGATTTCCAAAATTGTGTTAAGGGGTGGACTAGGCAATAGCATCAGTGCATAGCTTCCCAAGGGGAGTATTTTGAAGGCGACCACAGTGATATTTAGTACGGAGGTATGTAACATTTTTTTTAGAATGAGTTCATAAACTTAATTGTCAGACCTTCCCATAATGCTATTTCTTCATTTTTTAAAATCATAGACATTATCTATTGTTATCTGTTTATATGAGTATTTACCACACTAGTCTCATAACACATACGTACACACTTACACTTCATCATCTCACAACTTTCAGTATAGTTGTATTAAAATTATGGTTAAATCAATTTTTACTATTTATGTAAATAATGTTCATAAATAGTGGTCAAAACATTTCATGGCTTACTATAATTATATTTTCTTCCTTGTATAGTGTTTTTATTGTTCTAAAGTTAATAATTGCCTATTTTCTGTCATTACCATTTGCTTGGTTTTAGACATACTAATCACCAATTCATCCTCAAACGTACTATTAGATATGTGGATTAGTCTCCTATTGCTGCTTTGGCAAATTATTGCAAACTTTTTAGCTTAAAACAACACAAATTTATTTTAGAAGTTAGCAGTCCAAAATACGTGTCACTGAGCTAAAATCAAGGTATCACCAAGGCCACATTCCTTCTGGAGGATCTAGGGGAAAAAGGGTTGGGGATTCATTAATTAGTATTTAATTTTCCCTATTTCCCATTTTCAGTCAAGCACTTTGACACCACACTTAGCTCTTCATTTCTGTGTTCAGAGCCTTTCTGGTTCATTTTCTTCACGAACTAAACCTATAGCTTTCTGTCTGGACAGGAAAACTGAGTCTCATAGCAATCTAGTTGTATTAGGGTTCTCCAAAGAACCCGAACCCTAATGGAATATATGAAAGGCAATTTATTTGGGAGTTGACACATCTGATCACAGAGGTGGAGAAGTCTCATGATAGGCCAGCTTCAAATTAGAGTGTCAGAGAAACTAGTAATGTGACTCAGTCCAGAAGTCTCAGAATCAAGGAAGCTGAGGATGCAGCCTCCAATGAGGGGCTGAAAGTCTGAGAGGCTCCAAAAGGCCTCTGGTGCAAGTCTCCACATTTAAAAGCTGAGGATCATGAAGTCTGATGTTCAAGGGAAGGAAGTGAAAAGGTGTCTTATTTTGGAACATTGAAAGAACAGAGGTGAATCACTCTTTTCTCATTTGTTTATCTCAGCAGGACCCCCAGCCAATTGATGGTGTTGAAGCCCACTGAGGGCAGGTGTTCTATTAGTTCACTGACTCACATATCAATCTCCTCTGGCAACATCCTTCCAGACACACCCAGAAACAAAGCTGCACTAGCCATCAAGGCATCCCTCAATCCAGTCAAGTTAACACCTAAAATTAACTATTACAGTGTTGATGGAGGAAATCTGGAGGTGTGGGGTTCTAAGTGTTTTCAGAAAAATTCAGACTTTCATAAAAATGTTCATTTTTTTAGACTCAGATTTCAACATCTTTTCAGAATTATATGTTTTTTCATTTCTGAACACCTCTAGGTTTAGGGGAGGTATGGATTGATTTGCTTTTGTTGACTTACATTCTTAAGTATTACTCATTTATCCGTTTTTTAGCTTTCAAAGTTTTGTAAAAATCTCATCAGATATTTATTATTTTTTTATCTCCTACTATCATTTTATTAGATTTTGAGAGGCAGGATAATATAAATGTACATGTTCAATGTGCCATGTTAAACCACAAAGCTCCAGAATAATTCTTAAAATATATGGTTTATCATCAGAACATGTCATCCTCCTATTTAAATATCCTAATAGCTTTCTACAAGGTCGTACATGATTTGGACCCTGTCTACCACTCTGACCTCTACCACATTATGCTTTGGTCACAAAGTGTGCTTTTTGCTCCAGCTTTGAGCCTTTGTTCTTGATATTTTCTTTATGTGAAATGCTCTTTTTCATACAGGGACAACATTCATTCATCAGCACTCTCACTTCCTCAGAGAACTTTTCTAATCTTAGTATCTCAATAGTCCAGTTTTATTTTCTTCATAGCACTTATCATGATCATTTCACTTACTTTTTATTTTCTCTGTTTCATCACACTGTCAACTTCAAATGTCATGGATTTTTGTGTACTACTGCTGCAGTTCCTGTTCCAAACAGAATGCCTTTTTGATAAAGATTCTTTAAATGTGTGTTGAATTAAATACATGGTGAACCACAAAAATATTTAGGATCTTGTATCTGCATGGAAAGAACCTCTCTTACTTATCCTCCATCTCCAGAGTACAGTTTGGAGTTCCTTTATTGTTAACTAGAATAGACAGTGCTACTCAGGAGGCCCTCAGAGTAGACAGGTGCTTGCCCTAGGACCTACCCTATCAACTGAATCAGATTGAGTCTTAACGATCTCAAAGCCTAGTTGTCTCTCCAAGCAAATCAAGAGTTGGAACCCTCGTGGGAAGAGAAAAAAGCGGGAATAAGAGGGATGTAAAAACGACTACATTTCCCAGAATGCACTACAACCGAGACCGAGGAATGCTGGGATTTCTTCCCTTCCGGGACTGAGGAAGTGCTTTTGTTTGAATGCGAAACTGAGGCGTACGGTTCCTTGGAGTCTCCGGTTCTTTTCTCAGTTAACTGCCTCCGGCATTAGGAAGGCCTGGCCTCAGGCTTTCAGGCTGAGGGAAGTAGTGGACGCCGCGCGCGCACGCCCTTTCCGGCGAGGCTGGGAAAGGGCACCGCGCGGAGCTCAGTGCGGCAGCCGTGTCCTCCGGGGCTGGTGAGAACTGACGGTCGCTTCCCTCCTTCCCGCTGAGCAAACCTTGTCCTCCTTAGTGTCCGGGATGGCTTCGTGCTCAGGATCCCGCCGTTGTCGCAGACTCCGCTTTGCGGCATTCTGAGCCTTTTCTTTCCCTGTTTAAGTAGTCTTAGTTGAACGATGGTGCGGTGGCAGTGATTGCTTAAAAACAATCATTGCTTAACATTACCTTTATCTCGGTAGCCAGTACTTTGTTAGTCCGTAACTTCAAAAGGGACTACTGAACTAGTGTAACTTATCTTTTGGTTTGCACCTCAAAGAGATGAGCTGTATCAAAAATGAGGAACCTGAGATTATGCCCAGTTCTCGCGACTCTGGAATCTTGCTCTTTTCTACTGTGCCTCTTCTGCTTTTTGACTTTGGGGTGTGAGGACAGGCTGTGGCGCGTGAATGGGTTAGCAGTTTGGTGTCTGCTCTTTTCTACCCAGAAACCTGGCTACCTGAACCAGGGTTTCCTTATGTGTAGAATGATAATAGTATTATCTGCCTCCAAGTGGAGGTTTTTCCAGGTTTTTGGTGATTGTTGGGAGAAAAGAATTTCAGGAGGTGCCACATAAGCTAAGCGAGCGTTAGCTTTTTATTGAAAGCCAAAGTATACCCTCAGGGGGAAGGAGCAGGCTGGAAAGAAGGGAGGAAGCCGATTTAGATTTGCTGTAGTTGCAATAATCGAGGGGATGAATACTCAAGACCAAGGGATTGGCTTTCACTAAGAACGTGGGTAGTATATTCTAGAATTAGAATCCCTCCCATTTTCATACTTTATTTGTTGGTCTGGGAACTGTCATCATGATATCAAGGGTGGAAAATTTTAAAACTTAAGTTGTAAATGATATTGTAATTTGCCAAAGTTTATGTGAGGTGTCAGAGCTGACAAGCCAGTTGAAGCTGGCTCCCGTCAGCAGTTATCAGCCCCTCTAGTTAGCTTTTGCTTGAGGTTTAACACCTGTATTCAATCTTCAAGTCCCTTCCTTTGGTATCAGGCCTGTCACCTAGTCTCTTGTTCTAAGAGTAATACTTAATTAGTTACAGATACATGTATAGAGCTGTTAAAGTGTTTTAAACTCCTATTATTAAAATGTGTTTATTTACCCTCACCATTCTAATCAATTTAAGTGTTCTGTACTTAGATGCATCAATTGATAGATTTGTTTTCTTTTACCTGACTTATATTACCTGGACAGTTTTTCTAAATGTTACTTTTTCTCCACCTTGGACCAGGGACACTTTTTGAATTTTTTTTTTTTTGAGACAAGAGTCTCATTATGTCCCCCTCGGTAGAGTGTGGTAGCATCACAGGTCACAGGTACCTCCAACTCTCGGCCTTAACCAATTCTCTTGCCTCAGCCTCCCAAGTAACTGGGGCTACAGGCACCCACCACAACGCCTGGCTATTTTTTTGTTGTTGTTGCAGTTGTTTAGCTGGCCCAAGCGGGATTCGAACCCGCCACCCTCAGTGTATGTGGCTGGTGCCATAACCACTGTACTGTGGGCACCAAGCCACTTTTTGAAATATTTTATTTTAAGAATTATTGCTTTTTGTTATTGTTAACTTTGTTGGTTACCATAAGACTGAAATTGTGGTTGAAATTTATAAATAAGTCTGTGTATTAGAGGAACAAGGAAGTACACTGAAAATTGCTTCACTAAAATAACCCAACATTAAATATTAAAATAAATTGTCTGAAATCATTTTGTGAAATTGGTTTTTCTTCAACTCTCTGAAACCTAATGTTGTGTTCTTTTCTAGCTACCTGGCATACCATGTTTTCCTGTGATATTTGTGGTGAAACAGTAACCTCAGAATCAGACATGAAGACTCACTTACTAATTGTTCACATGGAAAATGAAGTTGTGTGTCCATTTTGTAAGTTGTCAGGCGTAAATTATGATGAAATGTGTTTTCATATTGAAACTGCTCATTTTGAGCAGAATATACTCAAAAGAAATTTTGAGAGGATCAATACAGTGCAATATGGAACTTCAGAAAACAAAAAGGACACCGTACAGTGTAGAACAGACATTAATTCAAGTATTCATTCAGCTTGTGCATCTAATCATCTGAAAAATTCAGCTCAAAGCCTGCCTAAGGATAGTACTTTAAAACCTGAAGCCTTTTATGCAGAGAACTTAACTGAATCTAGAAAATTCCTGAAAAGTAAGGAAAAACGATCTGTCTTAACTGAAAGAAAGGGATCAATTTATGAAACAGTGTACAGTCCTCCTGAATGTCCGTTCTGTGGAAATACAGAGGAATGTAGTCAAGATATGGAAACTCATGTGAAAACAAAGCATGCCAATCTTTTAGACAATCCATTAGAAGGTAAGGTGTTCATTTTATTATAAATTATTATAAGTAATCTCAATATCTGGTGTGTTAAAAGTTGATTTCTAACTCAGATTACTACAAGTATGTTTTTTAATCCATTTATGTCTATAACATTGTTCATTTGCCATTATTACAATATAAAAATACAATTATGGGAAAGATTTTAATGCAGATATAAGATGTTTCAGCTATATCGACAGTAATTTTGAAACCTGTCCCGTTTCAAGGGGTTATTTCTATTTCTACAAGCTCAGTGGCATCTAGACTGTCCTAACTTCTTTATTGAGTTCAGTTTGACTCCATTATGATTTGAGAACACACTCTGTATGGTATTAGCTCTTTTAAATTTGAGGTTTGTTTTATGGTTAAAGATAAGGTCTATGTTTTGTGGGTACTTAAAAAATGTGCTTTATTGGGTGGATTCTTCTATCTGTGTCAATTAGTTTCTATTATTTGTGTTCAGATTATTTATATCCTTGCTGATTTCCTATCTAGTGCTGAATTAGTAGTTCTACCAATTTTTGAGGAAAAGGTCGTTAAAATCCCTGATTACAACTACAAATTTATCTGTTTTTCCTTTTAGTTCTGTCAGATTTGCTTTTGAGGCTTGTATTTTGAGCCTCTGTTGTTGGTGTCTACACATTTCAGATCTCATATTTTTTTTCTTATTGTTGAGCCTTGAGAATCTTTGTATATTTTGCTTTCAAGTTCTTTATTAGGTGAATATTTTGCAAGTATCTTCAGTCTGTGGCTCGTCTTTTCATTGTCTTAATAGTGACTTTTGTAGTTTTTAATTGCAATGAAGTGCAGTTTAATTTTTCTTTCATGGATCTAAAAACTTAATCACCGACCTCTAAAGATTTTATAGTTTTGCATTTTTACAGTTGTGATCCATTTGAATTTTTTTAAAAGGTTGGCACCAGGGACTGATTTCATGGAAGATAATTTTTCCCCAGATGGGGGGTAGGGAGAATGGTTTCAGGATGATTCAGACACATTACGTTTATTGTGCACTCTATTTCTGTTATTATTACACTGTAATAGTAGAATTTCCATAGATGACCACCTCCCTACATTGACCACTTCTTTAAGTGGACCTAATTGTCATAGGCCAGACATGCACAACATGTACATACCAATACAGTAGGCCTAGTTCATTATGTTGACCAGTTCTTTATACTGTTGGTTGGTCAGCTTAGAGAGGTTCTGCTGTATAATGAAATGATTTTATAAGTCGCCATAATCAGAATTAGCAGGAGCCCTGAACTTGATCTTCACGTGCACAGTTTACAGTAAGGTTCCTGCTTCTAGAAGAACATAATGCTGCCACTGATCTGACAGGAGGTGGAGCTTAGGTGCTGATGCAAGCAATGGGGCAGCTGTAGATATGGATGAAACTTCACTCAGTTGCCAGCCGCTTACTTCCCACTATGTGACCCGGTTCCTAAGGGGCCACAGCCTGGGGATTGGGGGCAGCAGATATAAAGTCAGAGTCTGGGGGTGGCGCCTGTAGCTCATCGAGAAGGTGGCGGGTTCAAGCCCAGCCTCAGCAGAACTGCAAAACAGAAAAATAGCCGGGCATTGTGGTGGGCCCCTGTAGTCACAGCTACTCGGGAGGCTGAGGCAAGAGAATCGCCTAAGCCCAGGAGTTGGAGGTTGCTGTGAGCTGTGTGACACCACAGCACTCTACCCAGGGTGATAAAGTGAGACTCTGTCTCTACAAAAAAAAAAAAAGTCAATGTCTGGATTATTTTTTAAATGCATGTCCCTGATAGTTAATGAAATTAATATCTTTTTCACGGTTATTTTAATTTCTTGTGTTGTAAAATAGCATTTTATATTTTTGTATATTTCTATTAAGTTATATGCATCTACCAACTGTATTGATGTGTTAAATATTGTGAGTTGATTGTCTTCCTCAGTTGGTTTTTAAATATCTTCTCAATGCAAATTTTTAACTTAAGCTGTGTTTCATAGGCTATTGATTATCCTTTGATTTTGTGCAGGATTTACATTTTTTGTGTTTTAAATTTTTTTGTTTATATTTCCTTTCTATGTATTGTCTGAAAAAGTATTTTTTACCCTGAGATCAGAAAAATACTCTCATGTTCTAAAAAGTTTAATGTTTCATATATCTTTTCACATTTTTCAACCCCATCTGGCTGTGTATGTTTGACTCTATGTGTATTGTGTGAACTGAAAAACTAATTTCTAGTTTTCTCCTGTCCAGAAACCAGGTTTGCACTGATTCATAATATTTTTGATTAAGTTTTCTCTATCTTTGATTAAGTTTTCTTATCTATATGGTTAAGTCTTCTAGATGCGCTTTATTTTTCTACTTAGCATTGCTTTCTTTTTACCACTCCATTATAATAACAGTAGTTTGTTAACAAGTCAGCAACATCAGATAGGACAGTACTTCACTCTTCATTTGCATTATCATTTTCATTCTTAATTTTCATTATCAGCTTAGACCTTATTATTTGGTATTTTAGAACCATGTTTTCAAATTTCATGAAAATTCTGTTGGAATTTAGTTTGAAATTAGATCAAAGTACAACACCGCATTAATTCAGGACATCTTTTGTATCCCTCAATAAAATGTTATGTTTTTTTCATTGTACATTTGTGTTAGTTTTCTTCCTGTGTAGTCTATAGTTTGTATTGCTTTTGTAAATTCTATTTTCATTATGTATTATCTAATTAATTTTTGCAGGTTTATAGAGTATTACCAATTTTTTTAGATAGCTAAGGTATCTATCTAGTCTTGGTCTGTTCTTAGTAATAGTGTTCTTTGATTACCGAGTGTTCTAAGTATGATTTTCTTGTCTGCTAATAATGAAAATTTTATGAGCTGCTGCAAGGATTCCCATTGATGAGAAATACCAGACACTATTCCACAGATGCTCTGTTTCCTGTAAGTTCTTAGTAAATTGGTGTCAGGTTTAGCACTACAATAGAACTGGTCATTAGAAGTATAGAAGTGGTAGCTAGATTTAAGCAACTTTGAGTTGCAACACATGAAATAGGTGAGTTTGTAGGTAGTTCAAAGGAATGATTATCCTTAGGGGATGCATGGAATCACAGGCTGGAAAGTAAATAAAAACATGAGGGAGACTATGAATGACCAAAAAAATAATAATAATAATAAGGTCTATATGTTCTATGTAGGAGGTTTTAATTAAGGCTGATTTTAGAAAGATGAAATTAATAGAAGTGAGATGGAGTAATAGGTTAATAGGGGATAGGCAATCTTCGACCTGGGGTAAAAAAATCTAGAAGTTTAAAAAATAAAACCAACTTTATTATGTCTCTGATACAGACTGTAATCAGCCGCTCTATGACTGCCCTATGTGTGGGCTCATGTGTACAAATTACCATATTCTCCAGGAACATGTTGACTTGCACTTAGAAGAAAGCAGCTTTAGACAAGGTATGTTTGTGTGCTAAAGATAAAAATATCATGATTTAATTTCTACTTCCTAAGACACAGATCTTAGAATATAGACATAAATTTTTTATAAATAATAATTTTATTTTTATAGACATGAATTTTTAGATTAATGATGTAGGAAAAATGATACTATTTAAAAATCATTCCATTCCTTATCTAGTAGCAACTTTTTCTTTAGAAATTTATTTCACAAAGAAGTTGTAAGGGATAAATTATTTGGCTGTCATCCAAACCAGAGATGTGCATCCTGGGTTTAGCACCTATGTTTAGAGGGTACAAACATTAAGATAGTGATTTTAAATATTATGCAATTTAAAAAGTGGTAGGCTTACAAATTGAAGCCATTCGGCAGCTACAAGTGATTAAATTTAGCATTTAGTCAGCAAAAAATTGTTGATCTTTAAACTGTATTGTGCATATAATTTTAAAAATGAATATGAACTGTATAACCAAAATGTCTTTTAGTGCATTTCTAGCTGCTTGCCCTAGCTTCCAAAATTACTTACTGGTTTTAGAATGACTCTTTTTATAGGTTTCCTCTGACCCCTATTTTTAATAATGGCATTTATTAATTACTCATAATGATGCCTTAGAAGTAGAAAGATCCTATATCAGTTTTACAAACTCACTGAAAGAAAATATAAAGTAGACCCTGAGAGAAAACATTATGTTCTACCCTATTTTAGTTTCTTAATGGACATAGATAGCTTCTTTTAATTCAGGGGTCTTTAGTGTCCAGTATCAATGATCTTAGTACCAATATTAATGATCTCCATTGACAACAGTACCTGCTCACTCAGCCTAACCCAGAGATTAGAATAGTTCTCTGTTCTCGTAGTTTTCTACAAACTCAGCTGATGAGTTTTCTTTCCTTGGACAAGATTACAAGGGAGTGCTATGGAAGGACAACCCTTATGAGCTGAATATCTGATAATTCTTACTCTTTATAATGAGCTTTGTATTGGGCACATATATTATGACGTAAGCCTATACGGGATAATGAGAGAAAGATAGGGTCTGAGTAAATCCTGTAGATAGATAGCCTCAGAGTATACTAAAAAGCGTTTGTGAATTGTGTATCCCCAAGAATGGGAGGGGTGGGGACTAAATAGGAAGATGTAGCCATTGCTGAGACGCTTGAAAGGAAAGAAAGAGTATTCAGTAGAATAAGTTAACCATCATGTTGTGGGGTTAAGGAGACAGGTGATGGACAGAAAGCCACTGATTAATGGTTCTGGGGGGACACAGGGTAGAAAGGAAGCAGGGTAAGATTTTGAAGTTATCCCGTTTGTTTGGGCCCAAACTATAATTATTAAATAAATTATCTAACACCTGCACTTTAGGTAAAAATGGATATTTTTATACTCTCTATTATTTCCTTTTTCTCATCTAGCTTCTTTAAAAAATCCATCTGCCTTAGTTGTGTTAAGGAGCATCAATGACAGGTGTTACTTAACCTCTTTAAATTCTGGTTTCCTCAGCAAATAACAATACCTACTTCATAAGTTTGTCATGAAGATCAAATGAGATAATTAATGGAAATGTCATAGTTTACACCCTCAGAGAACATGAGTTTTCATTTAAATGGAGGTTATTTCTTATAGTGATTCTGAATTTTGCTAGGTTTGTACTTGAAATTAGGGTCATGAATAAATGGCAAAGAATGGTATTTACTCTTTTTTAAATATGTGTTAACTAATGAATAAGCTTTGATTGCAATAGTTATTTTACTCTGAACATTAAAAATATCTAACAGGCATGGATAGAGTCCAGTGTTCTAGTGATCTAGAATTGGCTCATCAGCTTCAACAAGAAGAAGACAGAAAGAGGAAATCTGAAGAATCAAAACAAGAAAGAGAAGAATTTCAGAAGCTACAGGTACAGGATTAATAATAATTATAATATTTTAATTTGGTAGAATTCTTATTTTTCTTTTTGAGACAGAGTCTCAACTTTTTTGCCCCCAATAGAGTGCCATGCCAATGTCACAGCTCACAGCAACCTCAAACTCTTGCGCTTAAGCGATTCTCTTGCCTCAGCCTCCTGAGTAGCTGGGACTACAGGTGCCCACTACAACACTGGCTATTTTTAGAGATGGGGTCTCTCTCTAGCTCGTGCTGGTCTTTAACTCGTGAGCTCAGGGGAGGTCTGCCCACCTAGGCCTCCCAAAGTGCTGGAATATGGGTGTGAGCCACTGAGCCCAGCCTAGAGTTCTTATTTTTTAAATATGCTTTTAAAACTCCAGTTTATTATTTTTGTCCTAATTATTTAAAAAATTTATTGTGTATATTATATGGTTCATAACAACTACCATTTATAAGATTCTGATCAGGTACGGGGGTAATCACATATAGTATATTAACATTTTTATAACAAATCCATAAATTATTTTAGCCCCCCACCCCTTCTTTTTTTTTTCAGATGAAGAAATGGAGGCAAAGAATGTTTAAGTAACTTGCTCAGGGTCAGGCAGCTATTAAGTGGTAAAGCTTGGATTCAGACCTATGTAAGTTGATGGGTTGAATTAGAAAACCAAGACTCAGAATTTAAATGTTTATGTAGATACTTGGAAATAAGATTTATACTTAGAATTAATGTCTCCTGAGTCTTAAATTCTTTTATAGAGTGCCTTTTCAGGGCTTAAGAAAGGAGCATTTTGATGATATTTGAGACTTCACTTATCTTAAGTATGTAGCGGTTATCTGTCGAACTAACGTGGCAGCATCTGTTACTTTGTTAATGCATTTACATTTTTAGCATCCATTTCTCCTCTTTTCAATCCTAATTTGTGGACTGTAGTGTCTTCTGTGCTAACAATATTCATAGAGTTTTTAAATGCTCTTTTTCTATGTGTTAATAGGATAGTGTATTATAAATAAGAAGAGTTTATGATTGAGTAGTTTTGAAAGTTAAACAGGTTTGTGTACTTCAGGACTTCTCAACAGCTTTAATATCCTAATGTACATTGTAGGTATCATAATTTTCCCAGACTTATTTGACCTGTTTCTTTTTTTCTCAGACATGTCAGATGTCTGTGTTCTTTGTGATGTGCTTTAGAAGATCTAATTTAGGATTTTTTTTTTTTCATTGATGACTCATTTACTTGCAAAGCATTTTCCCACCAGAATTCAGAGGAGGAAAGAAAATGGCCTGCTTCTAAGTCTTTATGCCTTACGTAATTTAGAACATTATTGGTACACAAGGTTTCTAATATTTAAGGAGGTTTGTTATCTTTGAAAGGTATTTATTTAGATCAGTGGTTCTCAACCTTCCAAATACCGCACTGTATTTTCATTGTTACAAAGGGGTCGCGACCACAGGTTGAGAACTGCTGATTTAGATTGGAGACAGTTTTATACATACAATTTGAGATTTCTCAGTCCCGTGTGTAGAAACATAGTTCCTTTACTGTGTGGCATGGTTGAATGAATGAATTATGGAATAAGTAGACTTTTGTGGATTAGCCTGGGAACCAAATAACAAAGACTGACAAGTCTCCTGAAAAAAAATCAGCAATTTGTTCAGAACTCTTCTGTCTTTCACTGTACCTCTAGTAGAAAGAAATCCTTTACTTTGCTTATTACCAGGAAAATAGATCTCTTGCCACAGAGTTTGTTTATAGAAAATGTGATTGTTAATGTAAGTCAGGGATTTGTATGGCTGTGATTTAATTTTCATAAAAATTTTTAAGTTGATTCGTATAAAATCTATAAACCAAAATGTTTCAACATATATTTTGAAATAAATAAAGTAGAATTAAGTTTGCATTCTCATCAAGGTACAGGGACAGGAAAATTAAGTAGTTTTCTTTAATGTTCAATAGCGACAATATGGTTTAGATAATTCTGGAGGCTATAAACAACAGCAACTACGAAATATGGAGATAGAAGTGAATAGGGGAAGAATGCATCCATCTGAATTTCATAGAAGAAAAGCTGATATGATGGAATCATTAGCAATTGGTATTGATGATGGAAAAACAAAAACTTCTGGTGAGTACTTAAGCACCAAGATCATAGTTTTTTAATTTACATATTTTCCGACATAATAATAAAGTCATTTGAATTTTGTTTAATCTTCATGATCCATGGTTTATGTAGTGTTGCATAAGACTGTTCAAATATCGTTTTAAATGTGCTGTTTTGAAACGTTTGAACTTCTATTTTTTTTTTTTTTTTTTTTTTTTTTTTTAAATAGCCTAAAGATGTCGCCCTGGGTAGAGTGCTATGGCATCACAGCTCTCAGCAACCTCCAATTCCTGGGCTCAAGCTAGTCTCTTGCCTCCGCCTCCCAAGTAGCTGGGACTACAGGCCCCTGCCACAACGCCTGGCCATTTTTTGGTTGCAGCCGTCATTGTTGTTTGGCGGGCCCGGGCTGGATTCGAACCCACCAGTTCAGGTGTACGTGGCTGGCACCTTAGCCTGTTGAGCCATAGGCACCAAGCCTGAACTTCTATTTTTAAAATAAATCATCTAAAGATAATTTATTTTTATATTGTGTTAATTTACTGAACATTTAAAAATGAACCTTTTCAAAACTTTTTGTTGGGTACTTATGATGTTCCAGACCAGTGTTGTCTAGTAGAGCTATAATGTGAGCCAAATATATAATTTATTTTATTATATATATATATTTTTGAGTCAGATTCTCACTTTGTCACCCCAGTTAGAGAGCTATGGCATCATTGCTCACAGCAACCTCAAACTCCTGGGCTTAAGCCATGTGATTCTCTTGCCTCAGCCTCCGGAGTAGCTGGGACTACACACGTCTGCCACAACCCCTGACTTTTTTTGAGACGGGGTTCTCACTCTTGCTCAGGCTGGTCTTGAACCTGTAAGCTTAGGCAATCTACCCATCTCAGCCTCCCAAGTGCTGGGATTATAGGCATAAGCCACCATACCCAGCTCCAAATGTATAATTTTAAATATCCTGAATCCATATTAAAAAGAATAAAAAAGGTATAGGTAAAATTAATTTTAATAGTTTAAACCAATGTATTGATGTTATTATGTCAACATCTGCCCAATATTAAAAACTATTAATATTGAGATGTTAATGAGATACTCATTAATGAGATAATTTACATTCTTTATACATTTTTCACAATGTATTTTATATTTTTTGCAGCACATCTCAGTTAGAAAAACCATATTTCAAATGCTTATAGCCACAAGTGGCTGGATGGGAAACCTATGGTCTTAAGGAAACTGTGGCCTGCAACCTTTGGACTGAATTAAAATGTTACATAGCAAATCCTTTCATTAAAACAGGTGCAGCAGAGAAAAATGAACCTTTTCTTGCCTCCTGTGGTGCTTACATTATTGAAACTTGACTAGACTAAGTAAAATGGGAACATATCTATCTCTTTAAGTAAATACTGCTGCATTATTTCTTCTAAAGCCTGTGCTCATTTAATTCAAAGCCACACCAGTCTTTCCATTTCTAATGATGGAATGTTGCCTCGTAATTACTGTCAGGGTTTGCTTTAAACATAAACTTAATCTTTGTCCAATAATTTTACAGCACTTGTTGTTTTAGACATCAGTTGAGATAACTTAAACCTTATCAGCATTCATCAGTGCCTTAATTATAGACACTGTGAGTTGTAAGACAAAAAATCATTACGTATTTCTTTACTTTCAGACCTATGCAGTATTTCCTACTAAAGTTGTAGATGCAGACCCTGAAGGAATATCAATACAGAAGTGATCTGTATTGATCGGTGCTTCTCTTACACTGTCTAAAGTGGATCTGATTGTTTTGTTAAAGGAGAATGCTTTCTTTCTTTCTTTTTTTTTTTTTTTTTTTTTTTATTTTGAGACAGAGTCTCTATGTCGCCCTCAGTAGAGTGCTGTGGCATCACAACTCACGCAACCTCCAACTCTTAGGCTTAAGTGATTCTCTTGCCTCAGTCTCCCAACTAGCCAGGACTATAGGCGCCCACCACAATGCCTGGCTATTTTTTGTTGTATTTGTCATTGTTTTAGGGCCAGCTTCAAACCCACCAGCCTTGGTGTATGTGGCTGGCACCCTAACCACTGTGCTATGGGCGCCAAGCCCAAAGGGGAGTACTTTCAATAGATCGTCTACATACTAAGACATAGTATGGCAGTTAATTTCAGAGCAAGACTGAGTCAAGATTTCTTTACTTTGGGGGGAGAAGCCTTGTTTTTATCATGTAAACTAGATAGCCTTTACTAGTTTATTGAATTAAAAAAATAAAGATCCTGAATTTTTAAAAGGCCATCTTACATAAAATAGAATTTCTAATTGACAGATTTAGAAATTACTCTGAGTCAGACATATTATAGATTCAGCACACCCATGTGATCTCATACTGCTACATTGCCATGAATTTGACTTCCTCCCTTAAAGAATCCTATAAAAAATTGCTTCAGAGCAATTGGAAATTGCAATAGTGCAGCAAAACCACCAGTAAACTATTGCCTGTTAACCTGTTATTTCAAATATAGCCAACAGGCATTCGCGGGCGCTTGTGTGCGCGTGCAATATTTTTAAAAAGTCACAAGTTGAAATAGCCAATCTTCTCAGTGCTGTCCTTTCACAGAAGGCAAGATACTGCCAGCCCATCATGTTAAAGGGCTGCTATGAAAATGGGCTTCCTTCAGGGTCTAGTTGATTTGGAAGTAGGGATCTTGGTACATACAGACTGCTCGGGCTTGAGCTCAGGAGTGCTAGGGTTGTATCTGGCAATGATCTGCCTTACACTGCCTTCTGCCCCTGTGTGCGCTGTCCATGATGCTGCTGCTGCTGCTGCCACCACTGTCCCTGCCTGAAAATTTTATGTCCCAGGAATCTTGAAAGACAAGGCTTTAATATGTTCAGTTAAGCCATGGCCAAAATTATGGCAAGAAGAGTGGTATGACATAAAAGATAAGTTTTGAGGATATCTTATGGTGGGGGTTCATATACCCTAGATTAAAGCTATTCTATAGATTATAGGGAGCCATTGATGTTTTTTGATTAGGAGCAAATTAATCTCTAGCAGTATGTTTAATAAAATGGAATAACAAGAAGAACATGCTTTCAACAGTTGTACTTTATGTGTGGGGCCCTACCCATGCAGAAATGAAGGATAAAAATAATTTCATTTCAGTGTAACAGGTAAAATGCTAGTATTGGGAAAATTGGATTATAGTAACAAGCCAAGGACTTGAACTAAGGTTGTAGCAATAAGAAGGTAAAGAAGATGGAATTGACAGGATTTAGATGTGTAACTTAAGGGAGAGATTGATTTTAAAAATGTATGAGATAGCCATACAAAAGTGATAACAAAACCTTCCAAATCTTGTCGCTTTTTCTGCTTTAGGAATTATTGAAGCACTTCATAGGTATTATCAGAATGTTTCCACAGATGTGAGGCATGTGTGGCTTTCTGCAGTGGTGGATCATTTTCATTCATCTTTGGGTGACAAAGGTTGGGGTTGCGGTTACAGAAATTTCCAGATGCTGCTTTCATCATTATTACAAAATGATGCTTATGATGATTGCTTGAAAGGTATGACTCTGAACTTGTCATATGAAAAAATAGGTTTGATATGGAATGAATTAATTATAACAGGGACAATTAATATCTTTAACAAAGTTCGTTGATATTAACATAAGAAATATGAATTATGGTTGGGAGAAGAGAAGATGATATAATAGAAGATGTAAGGAATAATTGTCTTTTTTTTTTTTTTTTTAGAGTCTCACTATGTTGCCCTCAGTAGAGTGCAATGGCGTCACAGCTCACAGCAACCTCAAACTCGTTGGGCTTAAGTGATTCTCTTGCCTCAGCCTCCCAAGTACTTGGGACTACAGACACCTGCCACAACACCTAGCTATTTTTTGTTGCAGTTATCATTGTTTAGCTGGCCCAGGCTGGATTCGAACCTACCAGCCTTGGTGTATGTGGCTGACACCATAACCACTGTGCTACGAGTGCTGAGCCAGGAATAATTGTCTTTAAAAACTATGTTGTAGTTTCCTGTGGAGATGTGGTATACTGATAAATGACATTGTTTGATACTTGAGCACCTGTCATATAATAGGTTTCTTTGTATAATTTTAGGTATGTCAATTCCTTGCATTCCAAAAATTCAGTCTATGATTGAAGATGCTTGGAAGGAAGGTTTTGATCCTCAGGGGGCCTCTCAACTTAATAGCAGGTTACAGGGAACAAAGGCCTGGATTGGAGCATGTGAAGTATATACCCTCCTGACCTCTCTAAGGATAAAGTATGTACCTAAAAACCCGAGTAAATATTATTGCCATATCTGGGAGCTTTTTTTTTTTTTTTTATTGAAGAGATATAAATAAAATTAAATAGCATTGAAATGCTTATAATGAAAACCAACAATTTATTTCCTAGCTTTGCTCCTCTCTACTCGTAGGTCCTGTTTCTCATAGGCAGCTGTCATTTCCATTGTTTTTAAATAATACAATTTCATAGTTTTTTCCTGTTTTATCAATTTTAGATGGTGCTTATTGTATTTTTTTTTTAATCTACCTGCTTACCCTCAATTCCAATATGTTTAAATCTCAATTGTTATTAAAGTCAGATGTTTACATCGTTACAATTTTGTAATTATTGCACATTGCTAATTTTATTTCCTTTTCTAACAAGTTTAAAATTTTTTTTCTTAAGTTAGTAATTGCCTTGCCGTTCCCCTTTTACTATTTGACTGCATCATGGTCTCATGTTTTTCTAGATACTCTTTCATGTGGTTTGAGGTCTTTTTTATTTCCAGACCTCTCCTTCTCAGAGCCTTCTGTTCTTATTGAGCCAGTCTGGGTTGTTTGCCTGCTAGTTCCCTTCCAGAGCTATTACCATGTAGTATTTCTTCACTGTTTTCTTGTAACGGGACCTGGGTTTTTCGGTTTTATGTTTTTCCCTTTTCTGGATTGCTTCTTTTTGTTTGAGCACTTACTTTACCTAGTCTTTATTACTTAAATGATAGTTTGGGTGGCTTTATTGCTTTTCTTTTTTGTTTTTTTAAATATGAAATGCTTCACGAATTTGCATGTCCTCCTTGTGCAGGGGCTATGCAAATCTCTTTATCATTCCAATTTTAGTATATGTGCTGCTGAAGTGAGCACTGGGTGGCTTTTTTTCTATAATCATTTTTAAATCAAGTTAAGTTTCTGTTCTATTGACTTCTAGCAATCAGTATTACTGTTGAAAAGCTAAGATGCTATCAAATTTTCATTTTTTTTCACATATAATCTATTTTCTCTGGAAGTTTTTCATTATCTTCTCTTGGCCCTGATGTGAAATTTCACCTTGAGTGTGGGATTTGATTCCTTGTTGGGCACTTCTTTTTCCTTTGAGTCTGGGATTGTGAATGCTAAGAATTCAGTTAGTACAGTAGTTAAGACCTTGGACTTTGGAGTCAGACTGCCCAAACTTGGTACTAGCTTTCCTACTTACTAGCTGAATGACTTAACTTGACTGTGTCATACTTCCATCATTAATAAAAGAAGATATTAATAGCAAGTATAGAATTAATTGTAGTAGCAATTAAATGAGATAATAAAGTGCTTAGAACTGTGGCAGGCAAGAAGGAAGAGTTCAGAAGTTAGCATTTGCTATTTGATAATTATGATCCCTCCATTTTTTTTTTTTAATTTTTCTTTCTAGAACTTTTTGTTGGCCACCAAACTTCTTTGACCTTCTAAGTTTGTCATGTCTCCTACTTTATATCTTTGTTTTTAGTTTTACTTTCTAGATTTACTTAACTTTATCTCCCAACTACTTCATTGAAGTTTTTATTTTAGCAATTATGCTTTTAATTTTAAGGGATAATTTCATAGCATCATGTTTTTATGATTATAATTTTTTTCTAACATTTTCTTCCTAGTCCCCGTTTGCTCCCTATTGATTTATTTTCTTGGCTATTTATTTTAGTCTTTTCTACTTTGAAGGCTTTCTTCCAACTTTGGGAATTCCTTAGTTGTCCAATCAGAGTGAGGTTAGAGGTACAAAAAGCTGATTAGAAGTGCTATAGGAGTGTGGAACTTGTGGGATAGCAGACTTCATTTATTAAGTCTTAGGTGGAAGCTGCTGTTTGGTTGGGAAAATCTCAAATACCGTTATATAAAGAGATCTTTTCTCAGAAACCATTCAGATACATTTTTCATTCTCCTGCCTAGAGTTCCTACACTGGGGGAGAAGGCAGTTGATATGTGGGTACTTCATCTTCTGAGCAAACTTTTAGTTAATCTTACATTTTTAGCCTCACTGTTCTCAGTACTTGGTGCCTCTAAGTTTTCAGCCTGTCCGTGATTTTGAGACATAAGATTTCTTTTCTTTCACTCCCTTGTATATGTCCTCTGTGCTGCTTTTCATCTTCCAAAAATGTGTGGCTATTTTCTGTCTGTCCCTATTCTCTTTGTCCTTAGGTATTTAAATCATTTTTCCTTCAGCAACGTTGTTCAAATTTCAAAAGGAAGCACAGATCGATGCTTGTGATCATCTTTAATGTAAAGTTTACCTTAAGCTTTATGGTTTTGTATTTCCTTTTATATGTATTTGTTTCTACAAATTAATGTAAGCAGTCTTCTATAGCAGTTTTACCATGTTAATTGATTACTAGATTCAGAGGTAAAATATTTTTTACATTTTAAATAGAAAAACTAATACTATTGTGTGTATAATAACTTTCTTGAATTATTTAAACTATTTTAATGCCCTCAAAATTTATTTCTGCTTTTTTCTTTCTTTTTTTTTTTTTTTTTTTTTTTTGAGCCAGTCTGTTCATACCTTTTCTTATATATAGTATATCACTTTGTGTGCTGTTAAGGAATTCTTAAGGAAAGGAAAATTTCCTTCTAAAATACCTATATAACAAGCATCTTTCTTGATACCTTAAATAGTTTAGTAAATCATTTTCATTAACAGACTTTGAATTTTTTTACTAGTTATTTGTAATCCCTTCCTTTTGCTCGCTATATGTATCATATGTGGTATTAGTCAACACTGTAAATCTAAACATGAAATTGAACTGTTAACCTAAAAGCATTTTTTGTACCTCTGAACAGTTTATCCACAAGTTGAATTGAGCACTTAAAACTCAGTGATAAGTTACAAGTTATCTCCTTTAGATTGGCCCAGGCTAAGGTTAGGGACTGTTACATTTGAGTGTTTTGAAGATTTTATCACTGAGAGAGACAAGGACAGTTATCTTCTACTTTTGGTAATACTTAACTTCTTTTTTGACAAACATTTGTATTAAGGGCCAACTTTCAGTAGATTGCAGCAAGGAATATGCTCTGCTACATAGAAAACTCTAACCCAGAAGCAGGTCGTCTACCAATGGCTTAGAATCAGGTTGCCCATGAACATGTACTGTGTGACAGATGAGGGGGCAGCAGCCTTTCCAGCCACTTGACCTATTTATTTATTTATTTAGATGGAGTCTTACTATGTCATCTTCGATTGGGTGCTGTGACATCACAGCTCACAGCAACCTCAAACTCTTGGACTTAAGCAATTCTCTTGCCTCAGCCTCCCAAGTAGCTGGGACTATAGGCACCTACCACAGTACCTGGCTATTTTTTGTTGCAGTTGTCATTGTTTAGCAGCCTCAGGCCGAGTTCGAACCCGCCAGCCCTGGTGCATGTGGCTGGCGCCCTACCTGGTGTGCTACAGTTGCCAAGCCTTGACCTTTTTAAAAATAATTGTTGAGAAGTATGAACAGTACTTCTAGTTAAAAACTGTTTATTTAAGGGTGACTCCCTCTTGAAGGCATGTTCTGTTGCTAACTAGGAGAAAGTTAGATGTATAGGTATGGGCACACATATATTTTTCTTTGACCTTTATAAGTATTCTTGTTACTGGAATTTGAGACAACTGACAGGAAAAATATTCAGGATATTTTTCATATATGAAAATGGCTATGAATTAAAATCAGAAGTCAGCTTCTAACTGATCATCAGTATTAGGTATTACAACTGTGTCCCAGATTATATATAGATGACTTTTGAAAAATCAAGTGTGACCCTCATTTACAACTCATGGAAATGTTATACAGAAAAGGTTTGTAATGTTTAAATTACTCATCGACCTTATAGTTATTTAAATAATTACTTTTCCCACAAAAATGATAGTTTTCCAGATAAATAATAAAAATGTATATTTAATTTTGTTTCTTCCTTCATAGAAATAATGTCTAGATGAACTTAGTTCTAAACTAAGAATTTTTGTAAATGAAAACTCCAATATTTAAAAACTATTCTCTTTGTAATCAATTTTGTTGATTTTTCTTTCTTTTTTACTTTTTATTTTTTATTAAATCATAGCTCTGTACATGAGTGCAATCATGGGTACAGTGTGCAGGCTTCACATACAATCTGAAATATTTTCATCCAACTGGTCAACATAACCTTCATGGGATTTTCTCATTTATTGTGTGAAAATATTTGTGTTCTGCATTTAGTAGATTTCACCTGACCCTTCTAAGATGCACCATAAGTGTGATCCCACCATTTACCCTCTCTCCACCCCCCTTTCTCTCCCTTACCCCTTTCCCCGTCTTCTTGTGTTATAATTAGGTTATAGCCTTCATATGAAAGCTATAAATTAGCTTCATAGTAGCGCTGTATACAACAAAATCTCAAAACCAGAGATGTTGGCGTGGATGTGGAGAAAAGGGAACAATTCTACATTGCTAGTGGAAATGCAAGCTAATACGTTCCTTTTGGAAAGACGTTTGGAGAATACTCAGAGATCTAAAAATAGACCTGCCATTTGATCCTATAATTCCTTTACTTGGTATATACCCAGAAAACCCAAAATCACATTACAACAAAGATATCTGTACCAGATTGTTTATTGCAGTCCAATTCATAATTGCTAAGTCAAGAAAGAAGCTCAAGTGCCCATCAATCCACAAATGGATTAATAAATTGTGGTACATGTATATCATGGAATATTATGCAGCCTTAAAGAAAGATGGTGTCTTTACCTCTTTCATATTTAAATGAATGGAGCTGGAACATATTCTTCTTAGCAAAGTATCTAAAGAATAGAAGAAAAAGTATCCAATGTATACTGCCCTATGATGAAGCTAATTTATAGCTTTCATATGAAGTCTATAACCCAATTATAACACAAGAAGATAAGGAAAGGGAGGAAAGGGGAGGGGAAGGGTGGGTGGAGAGAGGGTAAATGGTGGGATCACACTTATGGTACATCTTAGAAGGGACAGGTGAAACCTACTAAATGCAGAACACAAATGTTTTCACACAATAACCAAGAAAATCCCATGAAGATTATGTCGAACAGTTGGATGAAAATATTCCAGATTGCATATGAGGCCTGCACACTGTACCCCATGATTGCACTGATGTACACAGTTATAATTTAATACAGAATAAAACTTAAAAAAAATAAATAAACTGTTTAACTGGTCTCCTTGCTTTTGTCCTTGTCCCCGTATTGACAGGAGGGTAAACCAGAGACATAAAACTAAAGACAGGATACTCCCCTGCTCAAACACAAAGATTCCTTTTAACATCTTCTAGGTAAAAGCCAACATTGGCCTGCAAATCCTTAAAGTATTCAACCCCGTTTCTTCTTTGATCAAAGCACTTGCTTCTCTACCCACACGCCTCACTCTGCTTTCTCAATCACAGTAGCTATGGACAAAACTGCCTCCTGATCTTTGTTCTTTCTTTGCCTACTATCTGGCCAGTTTTTCCCACAGAGTATGATTCACCAACTACTCCTTCAAGTCTTTAAATAAACACGACATAAAAGGAAGCTTTCTATAGCCATTTTGTTTCACTGTTTTAAAATTATAGCTGCCCAGTCCTCACTGCCCTGCCTGTCTTTACTCCCTTCCATGATTTATTTTCCTGCACAGACTTATCTTCATTAGACTACGTATTATCTTGATGTTTTTGTGAATGGCGTGTGTCTTTAGTTTCCAATTAGAACTTAAGATTTATAAAAACAAGATATTTGATTTGTTCTCTGAACAATTCAAGAATAGTGTCTGGCACATTTCAAGTGCTCAGTGTAACTGTGTTGACTGAATATTTGATGAACAAGTAAACGAGCAGTCCCAGAAAAATTTGGAATTGTGATGTTTTACTTTAAACAAATTCCATTCCTATATTTTATATTTTCGGAGTTTTGGCAAAAATACCATGTTTCCTTCTTAAGTTCTGTTTTTTCCTGTTTCTTGCATTATAATAAAATGTCTAGTTATGTCCTGGGTGGTGCCCATGGCTCAAGGAGTAGGGCACTACCCACATCCAGAGGTGGCGGGTTCAAACCTAACCTGGGCCAGAAACTGAAAAAAAAAATGTCTATAATAGTCATATACTGGGAAAGAAATTAGAAAATGGAGTGATTTGGTATATTATCTGAATATTAAAATCCATGGTTTTCTTTCTGTCTTTGAATAATATGTGATGTTAAAATGCAACAACAGAAACTTTTTCTTTTTAAGATCAGATTGTGATTTCTATTTTTTATAATTTTGTTAAATGGGTATGATTGAGAACTCATGGAAGGGTATGGAATGTGAATAAGAAAATAAAATCATAAGTTCAGTTGACTGACAATGTTTATTTCAGTGTAGCTTTGAAAAAGGCAGATTACAGCTGATTACAAAAACTGACACTCTCCATGGTGAGAAAAGCCCATGAATTCTCTGTCATTTTGCTCAAAAGAAATTTTTAATTATTGCCTATGTGGCCTTGATAAATCTAACTAATAGAATAATCTACTACATTACAAAGATGCAGAGAAGAAAGATGGACATTTGCCATTTTATATTATGAGTCTCTATGTGCAATCCTGGGGTGACAAGAGTTAGGGAAACTCTATAGAATACCAAGTGGGAGATTTATATATTGTCACAAATTCCTTACAATCTCCTACTCATCCTTTGTAATATGGAAGTAGGACTTTGTCTTCCTAATTGTTGGAGATATATTTGTAAGGAAGAGTTCATGGCATAATTATTTACCAAAGATATGTTACTTACAGGGAAAACCCAAACAGACTTGGCCCTCTCAACTTCACTATCCATCCAATTCTCTCTTTTTGGTTACATAGTTCTCCTTTTCCCTATGTTTTATTTTCATATTCTGTCATTTTGTTCCTATATTGTCTTGCCATTTATATGTTCATACACATACTGATGTAAATATTTAGTATATTTCCTACTTACTTCAACTTAGTTTGAACATGTCAAGAGCAAGAATTATATATTTGGATCTTAGTATTTTGGAGTGCACTCAACCTTTAGGAGCATATTAAATATTTGTTAAATGAAATAATGATGTTAACCAAAGCAAAATAAAGACATAGCGGTAAGCATATACTAATTAATTTCTGGAATTTTTTTGTTCCATTTAGGCACAATATTAAAATATGTCAATGGAAATAATAATTATCTTGCCATAATTTTGCCCCGCCCTTTTTTTACCAATTATTGATAAAGAGACATATTATTCACTTTAGTCATATACCAAGCTTAGAATATTAATACTACTATTATCTCCGTTTTACATGACAGAGAACTTTGGCATAGGTTAAGCAATTTGGCTTATTTAATAGCAGGAGTAGTTAAGTTTTAAACCATCTGATTCTATGCTTTGTCTTTATAAATCTATGCTGTATGATTAGAGGGAAATAATATTTAATTTGCATCTCTATTCAAACACACTTAGAAAAATCTAAAACTCAAAATTAGTTCAGATGAGGAGCTAAATTCAGTCAGTCAAAAAATATAGCACCATAATATTCTATGTCTGATGCTAATTTCCTCTGTTCTCCCTTCTCCTACTGGTCTCTGCGTGTGCGTGTCTGAGCATGCGCGTGAGGGGAGTCGCCCACAGACGTTTACAGTTTATCACCTTTCTGGAGGCTGGAAGTCAGAGCTCACGGTGTCAGCTGGGTTGGTCCCTTCGGAGGCCTCTCCTGGGCGTGTAGATGGCAGGTTGACTTCTCCCGGTGCCTTCACGCGGTCTTCCTCTGCTACTGGGTCTTTCTTTTCACTGTATATTTACCTTCAGAAGCTTCAGCCTGCGTTCAGTAGAAGCAGATAAAAAGGCAGCATGATGTTTTCCAAGGATTGCCAAGCCTTTATAGAAGCGGGAAATCTTTAATCCTTTTAGCTTTATATAGTCTGATTCCAATCGTTCATTTCTGAACTGTATTCTCTTGTATAAAAGAATTCACATGCGTCAGCTTTTAGTTCCGTGTCTGCCCTGTGGGGGCATCTGATACCCTTCCCTTCACCATCAAAACACACGGATTGAGGGTTGGGGAGGGAGCAATCTTAAATAAAATATGCTGTTCATATTTTATTTAAATAAAAAAATATGTTTTTGTCCAGAAAAAGGACAAAATCGTATCAAGAGAACAAAAGTATATATAGCGACAAGAGGAAGATAAGAGTTTATTAAAGTCATGTTTTCTGAGAAATGTGTCGTTAGGCAATTTTATCATTGTATGAACAAGATGGAGTGTGTTTATACAGACCTAGATGGCAGAGACTGTTACCTACCTGAGCTATGTGGAATAGCCTACTGCTGGTATGTTATAAACCTGTACAGTATGTTACTGTGCAGAGTAGGCTAGGCAATTGTAAAACAATGGTAAGCATTTGTGTATCTAAAGTATCTAACCATAGAAAAGGTACATAAAAAATACAATCTGATAATCTCATGAGCCCACAGTTATATATACATTTGTCATTGATTAAAACATCCTTATATGGGCTAGAACTTTCACTAAAAAATTAGGCCAGGTGTAGTGGCTCACCTGTAATACTAGCACTTTGGAAGGCAGGGGCTAGAAGATTGCTTGAGGCCAGGAGCTGGAGCCCAGCTCAGGTAATAACAAGACCCTTATTGCCACAAAAATTGAAAAATTAGACAGACATAGTACTACACACTGTGGTCGCAGCTATTCAGGTGCTGTGGCAAGAGGAAGATTTAAACCCAGGAGTTCGAAGTTACGTGGAACTATAGTAATGTCAGGACACTCTTGGCAAGCAATTTAGTAAGATCCTGTCTAAATAAATCAATAGACAATTTTTTTAGAGACAGAGTCTCACTCTGTTGCCCTTAGTAGAGAGCCGTAACGTCACAGCTCACAGTAACCTCCAACTCTCAGGCTTAGGCGATTCTTTTGCCTTAGCCTCCCAATAAATAGACAAATTTATTAGTTGAAATTATATTCTAGATTATGGGAAATAATTAGTCATATGTATATTATAAAGATTTATTTATAAAGAAATCTACAGGATGTTTGAGGAAAAGCAGTAAGCTGGCATATATAAAAGTCATTGTCTCCCCCAGTATCCCCAACATTTACATTGGTAATGGGCAAAGAATGGGCAAATAATATACTTGTTGATTTAGATCTAATTTAATTGAAAAACAGGAAGCACAATGATGGAGAAGATTATTGCACCATTTTTGGTGAGATATAACAAAAAAAAATTCCAGTTTTTCCCTCTAATCCTGAGAGTGATAATATTCTTTATTACTCACTGTCAGGATTTTTAACTAAAAAAAATGTATTATAACTCTCCGTTATACAGATCCTTGCTTCCTTTCTTTTCCATAGTTAATCTGTCAACAAATATTTTAAAGATGTCTTCAAAATACATCCTGAACCCAGTGTGATGTCTAATGCCTGTGGGTGGCTGAAGTTTGGAAGATTTGCTGAGGCCAAGAGTTCAAGACCATCCTGGACAACATAGTGAGACCCCTGCCCCCATCTCTACAAAAAAAAATTTTTTTTTAAATTCTGAATGTGATTACTTTCATTTATTTTTTCTGTTACCACCTTACATGATCATCTGTTACTAGAACTACCATAATATCTGTTTTCTTGCTTCCAATTTGGTATTCTTAGACTCTATTTTCTACAAAGTATTCAGAATAATCTTTTCTAATGTTTAATCACATGATCCCTGTTTTAAACCGATTTATGACTTCCTACTGATCTCTGTAGAAAATTAAATCTCTTATCATGGCCTAAAAAGTTTTGCAGAATATATCACTAAATGACTGTGGAACCTACTCTCACACACTCTTCTTTTCCTCATTGGACTTTCTCTTTGCAATGCCAAACTCCTTGAACACACGTAGCCTTTAGTCTTGCTATTCTTTCTGCCTGATACGTGTTTGTTTCCAGTTCATCTACCCTTTTATATACAGCTTTGTCTTATCACACAATTATGCAACAATGGTTATTCCATCATTCACTCAAAGTTCTCTTACTCTCCTTTTAAAAAATATTTCTCCAGTTCCTAATTTTCTCATTTGTAAAATGTAACATAGGGTGCCTACCATAATGTGGTCATTCAATGTAATGAAAACTGAAGAAAATACTATCTTCATATATAATAATGGTCACAATCATTGTTAGCATCAATAGCACACCTCCCAGGAGAGTATTTAACTTCTTTATGTGGATTCTTGCATGTTATTCTTCTGCAACTGAATAAACTCCTATGAATGCAATGATTTTGTCTTGTTTATCCTTTTGTCACTGAAGCCAAGCATAGTATGAGGCACATAGTGATCACTTAGTAAATATTTACCAAAAGAATGATTTGTGTAAGGTACGTAATCTTAAGTCATATAGTGTCTCTGTATTTTTTCTTTTAGTTTTCCAGAGGCATGGGTATTCTCATGTCAAACAGAGAAATCAGGGGGAAAAAATTAACACTCCATCAAAAGGGCACGATATCAAAGAAAAATGAGAAATCATTTATCACATTCAGAACATAAAAGTATCTCCAGTGACCCATATGTAAGTCTAATGACCCAGACAGTAGATGGGGTAAGAAGGCAACTCTGCTGTTGCCTTTAAATCAGATAACTATTGTTTTTTAGCCTAGTAACCCAACATTTGACTCTCCCTTCCCTACTTCTAGCACTATCCTGACTACTCCATCCATTGTATTATTTATCCATACCTAAACTCTCCCAAAATAACAGATTGATTTGATTACAGAAAAATCTATGACAGATAAGACATATTTGGTTATCTATATGTTAGCCATCACCCATATTTCTTGCTGACATAAGCTTTATATTTATTTTTTTGAGCAAAAATGGTGATCAACCCTAGTGCTTACTCACCATTGTTTTAGATCAATCATACATTTATAATCCTTTTTGAAACTGACTGGCTGTGAGAAATTAAGAGTTGTCCATAAGAGAGCTTCCTAATAAAATGTAAGAATGCTGAGAGGAAAAAACCAACTTTGGTCCTATTCCCTTTTATTTTGCACTGCATCCTATCTGTCTTGGGAATACATCATGCCCAAACTGATAATCATCTTGGTACTGAATTTCCAGCCTGGGATCTAAAGCCAGCATGCTGAGGTGGACCCTGTGTGGTGAGGGAAATAGATGGATTCTCAGTGCCATTCTTGAGTTGAATAACCCATATCCAGACATCTATTAAGTAAACAATAAGTGTTTTGATGTTCAAGTCACTTTTAGCCAAGTTTCTGTTATTTCCACTTGAGCGAATTTTAACAGAAGTATCACCCAACAAATAATAACTGTAAAGAACTGCTTTCCTCTATTTAGGACCCCAAAATCATCAGCAAATGCCTTTAATTTCTGGAGGAAATGTTTGAATCAGCATGTTGTGACCATGCAGCAGTCACAAATTCAAAATAATGTATAATAGATTGCCTATAGCCTCTGTTCTCAGAAGGCAGCTGGGGGAAGAAAAGGAACTTAGAAATACTCCCCCCAATTTGTTTGAATGATATTATGACACATCCTATTTAAATTGTGAAGACCAGTTTGTACATAAGACCCCAACTGATTACAAAAGAAGCACAAATGTCTGGGCTATCTCTAACTAAGTCTTTGTGTTCTGACCTCATGCTCTGTTATTCCCTTTTCACGTAAGCCTCCAGTGTGAGAAAGTGTCTCAGAAATTTTAACTTTTGTCTCGTAGATTAAAATGTAGAATGTTAAAACAGCAGGAATTAAGTAGATTCAGATTATTAGGGACAAAATAAAACTGATTTCACCCCAAAGACTGGAAAGCAAGCATTAGAATTTAGCACAGAGTGATTAATTGACGATGTGTATATACATTTATCAATGAACATTTTTTTCAAATCTAGACCATCCATACGTAGCCGGTAATCTATCCTCTATCTCAATATATAAGGCATTTGTTGAAGGAATCACAGAATAAATAACATGAAGAAGAAAGACCAACAATATGTCTAATCTACCCTTGAATATTTTTAGCTTTTTGTGTTTTCTTGAGTACTCAGAGTTAATTAAATATTTTACCTATCTTCTTCATAAGCAATATACAAAACGGTCATTTAAAGCGAATTTGATTATCCTACCAGCTAAGCCCTTGATAATGTGCTCTTCCGTGTTTGAATCAAGTGTTTGTACTACTTCCTTGAAAAGAAAGGAACACTCAACTGAACTGAATTATTAGCATTCCCAGCAACTGTACTTTTAAAGTATGTCAGAAAGTGACATAAAAGTACTAGTCACAGTCACTCATGAAGCCACATTATAAAGTGGTCTATCACATTTCAAACCCTTCGTTTTGTCATTCTCAGAAGTTGTCTCCTCTCTGAATATCAGATAGTGTTGACAGACTGAACCTGTCACCTCATTCCCTGTAGTGCTGCAGGCTGAGAGGGTTTGCTGAAAGATACAGAGTGACACTGAAAGATTTTATGAGCCTGCATTTTTCTACATATTTTAAATGAATGACTCAAAGTGGTGTGTTCCAAGGCAGCAGTTATATACTGGGAAGGAAAGTTCATACAGATATATACTACATATTATAAATTTATTGGCATATAAATGCAATGTTTTAGAAAAATGTCTGTGTCGGAGTCATTTCTGAATAAGAATAATTTTCAGACTTGTGCAGCAAACTAAATTGATCTTTCCTCATTCAATAATCTGTTTTTTGCCTCCACGTCACTGCATATGTAATAGTTTGATGTACTGTTGCATTATTGTATTTGATTCTATCACATCTTCCTCCCCATTAGATCTTAAATCTATTAATGGAGTTTCTCCATACAATTATGATAAGAGAGATACTTAAAATGTTTGTCAGTTGAATCAGTCTCACCTACAAATACAAGAATTACAAATAAACACTTTTTAAACTATGTTTGAGCACTTTGTAAAATTATAATACATATAATGAAAAATTAACATAGAAGTAGAAAATTTTACAAACTTTCACAAAGTAACACAGAGTACAAAATATTAAATGGTATAACTCATTAATTTTACATATACTTACACCCATGGAAGACCCACCAAGATAGAAATATAAAACATTTGCACTACAACACAAGGCCCTTCCTATCAATTCCCAGTCAGTATTCCTTCAGAGTTAATCATAATTCTGCCTCCTATCTTCATTGATTAGACTTTTTATTGTTCTTTTTGCTCCCATTTCTTTCCACACAGTCCTTCTGTTTATGTATTTTTGCTTTGAGTTACTGTTATATTCACAAATCTTGCTCTTAAATTCAGAAAATAAGTACTTAATTGTATTCTGCAATTCCAAAATGCCCATTTGGTTCATTAGTCTGTTTCAATTATCTCTTGGATTTCTGTATGTTTATGATTTTTCCTTGTTTTTATCCCTACTTTATTTGACCCATCAATCATAGATATTTTGAAAATTGCTTTCTGATAATTTCTAGTTTTAGATTTTGAATAAATATACTTTTCTTCTTACCTTTCCTTTGATATTTTGGGTCATTTTTTTAACTCTTTGTGTATATCATCATCATTTTTAATTCTGTGATTAGAAAAAGAACTATAAAAGCTGCAAAAGATACTTTCTGCCAGAGAGGATTTTCCTTTGTGCTGTTAGGCAAATAGACCAAGGATCTGGTCCCTTTAGTAAAATCGGAGGAAAAAACAGTTCACTGTGTTCCCAGAGTGACTTTCTGCTATTTTCGGTTAAAACCTCATATTCCAGGACTTCAAGACTGAGAGAGTGCAGGAGTTCTACCCTTATAGCATCTGATAGGATTTCCTTTTTTCTTAAGATTGAGTAGGATTCCATTGTATGCATCCATAATATTTTCTTTGTCCATTCATCCATCTCAGGAATTTAGGTAATTTTTACAATTTGGCTACAACAAATAATATTGTAATCAACACAGGAGTGTGTCATCTCTTCAAGATCATGATTTCGATTCTATTGGAGAAACACATAGAAGTGGAATTTGTGGGTCTTATGACAATTCTATTTTAATTTTTTTTGTGGAAACTCTGTACTGTTTTCCATAGAAGTTGCTCGATTTTACATGCCTAACAACAGTGTACAAGGGTTTTAGTTTCTCCATATCCTCATTCATGCTAGTTACCATTTTTTATTTTCGCTAAACCCATCCTAACATATTGATGGTATTATCTTACTGTAGTTTTGTTTTACATTTCTGTGAAAATTAAAGACACTGAACATATTTTATTATACTTATTAGCCATTTAATTTTTTTGTTTGAAAAGGTAGCTTTTGTCTATTTTTTACTGAGGTTTTGTGTGTGTGTGTGTGTGTGTTTGCTACTGGGTTTTTAGAATTCCTTATATATATTGGATGTTGGGTCTTTATGAAATATATGGCTTGCAAATATTTTGTCTCATTTCATAAGTTGCTTTTTAATTTTTTTGATTGTTTACTTTGCTGTCCAGAAGTTTTTTAGTGTGAAATAGTCTCAGTTGTGTATTTTTTGCTTTGGCTGTGTGTGTTTTTGGTGTCATAGCTCTGTGATCATTGCCAAAATCCCTGTCATGAAGTTTTCCCCTATGTTTTTATCTAGGAGTTTTGCAGTTTTAGATGTTATGTTTACAACTTTAATCAATTTTGCATTGATTTTTTTGTGTATAGTGAGAGATAAGGATCCAATTTTTTCTTAATTATGGATACACAGTTTTTCCAAGACCATTTATTAAAAACACTATCCTTTAGTGTTTTTTGACACATCTAGTGTATTCTTGACACATCTGTAGAAGATCAGGTGGTTGGTCATATAGACATATGGGTTTATTTCTAGTTTCTCTGAAGTTTTCCATTGTCTTTTTTATGCCAGTAGCATACAAATCTATTAATGTAGCTTTATAATATGTTTTTTGATCATAAAGTCTGACTCATCCATTTTTGTTTTTCCTTATTTATATTTTTTATTTCAGAATATTATAAAAGTACAAATTATACATAAATTGTTTGTTTACACTTTGAGTAAAAGATGTGTGCACATTACCCAGATACACTCATCATCTTCTCCTCCCTCCCACTTGCTTTATTTCCAATCAGTGTTCTTTGCACATGTGTACATAAATGTTGATTGATTAGTTCTAATTTAACACTGAGGATATGTGGTGTTTATTTTCCATACTTGACCACAACCACCACTTCAGCTAGAAGAATGTCCTCCAGTTCCTTCCAGGTTGATACAAGCTATATTACCTTATTATTTTTATTTTATCTTCTTTTTTCAATTAAATCACGGTTGTGTACATAAATGCAATCATGGAGTAAAATGTGTTTTTTTATATACAATTTGCAATATTTTCATTGAACTGGTTGACATAGCATTCATGGCATTTTCTTAGTTATTGTGTAGAGACATTTATTCTACATTTAGTAAGTTTCACCTGTATCCTTGTAAGATGTACCGTAAATGTGGACCCATCAATTACTCATTACTCTCCCTCCACCCATCCTCCTCTCTCCTATCCCCTCCCTTGCTCCTTTCCCCAATTCTTGTGCTGTAATTGGGATATAGCTTTCATATGAGAGTTATAAATTAGTTGCATAGTAGGGCTGAATACATTGGATACTTTTTCTTCCATTCTTGGGATACTTTGCTAAGAAGAATATTTTCCAACTCCATCCATGTAAACATGAAAGAGGTAAAGTCTCCATTTCTACATTGCTGGTGGGAATGCAAACTAATATGGTCTTTCTTTAAGGCTGCATAATATTTCATGGTGTACATAGACCACAATTTATTAATCCATTTGTGGGTAGATGGGCACTTGGGCTTTCTCCATGATTTAGCAATTATGAATTGGGATGCAATAAACATTCTGATACAGGTATCTTTGTTATAATGTGATTTTCGGTCATCTAGATATATACCCGGGAGAGGAATTATAGGATCAAATGGCAGGTCTATTAGGTTTCTAAGTAGTCTCCAGATATCTTTCTAAAAGGACTGTATTAGTTTGCATTCCCACCAGCAATGTAGTAGTGTTCCCTTTTCTCACTACTGCATTGCTGGTGGGAATGCAAAAGGAAACACTTTATTATTTTTTAAATGGTTGAGTATTATGCTTTTTAAAGATTATTTTATCTATTTAGGGTTCTTTGGTTTTTCTAAGAATTTTTTTCTATTTCCATAATAGATGTAACTGAGGAATGTTTTCAAGATGCCCAAATAGAGACACAGCTTGTCAACAGTCCAGCCAAAGGGGGGGTTGGACAAAGGAGAGCAGAGAAGAATTATGGACTCAAGATGAAACACGAAAAACAACCGCAGAGAGCTCCATGGACCCCGTGTTGAGGAGCTCAGAAAAAGGAGGATAGAGAAGAGAGATTAGTGGCAGAGAGGAACATATCCAGGAAGGACCAGAGCCCAGTAAAAGGATAAGAGGGGCTCCCTTTGCCAAATCAGGAGCCTTCAGCTGTCAGCAGGAGTCAAGTCCCTCACCAAAATTTTACTTCAATCAGTAATACTCCCCTTGGGAAGCTATGCACCATTGCCACCCTTGAAAGCACTTTTGGAACTAGTGCTTTGGAACATCTAGTTCACCCTTGAAAGCACTTTTGGAACTCTTTTTCTGGAATGGCCATCAAAACTGTCATCATAGTACCTTTGATGTCCTGAATGTCATCAAAATGCCTTCCTTTCAATATTTCCTTTATCTTTGGGTAAATGAAAAGTCACCGGGACCAGATCTGGTGATTATGGAAGATGTTCTAATACAGGTATTTGTTTACTGGCTAAAACTTCACTCACAGACCATGTCATGTGAGCTCGTACACTGTTGTGATGATGCAAGAGCCATGAGATGTTGGTGAAATGTTCAAGTTATTTTGATCTTTCCTTTTTCACACAGTCTTTTAAACACTTCCAGATAGCAAACTTGATTATTTGTTTGTCCAGTTGGCAAAAATTCATAATGAATACTCCTCTGATATTAAAAAAGTTTAGCAATATCATTTTGACTCTTGATTTTGATTGATAGAAATTTTTTGGTCATTGAAATTGGTTCACTTCCATTGTGCACATTGACCCTTCGTTTTAGGGCCATATTGGTACACGCATGTTTGATTACCACAATGAAATAACCCAAAAACATCATCTTACTTCACCTCAGGTTCTTGGAAAATTTGACACTCTTTTGCTTTTGTTCATCAGTGAGCTCCTTTGGGACCACTTTTTTTTTTTTGCAGCTCTCTTTTTGGCCAGAGTCGGGTTTGACCCCACTACCTCCGGTATATGGGGCCAGCACCCTACTCCTTTGAGCCACAGGTGCTGTACACCTTTGGGACCATTTTGCACACACATTTCTCATGCCAAAATTTTCAATTAAGGTTTTCCTGTTTCTCTGTTGAGGTTTACTTGGTCTGCTATGCTTCTCACAGTCAGCCAATGAATTCAACATACAATTTAACAAGTTTTTGCAATGTTTTCGTCAGTTCTGCCACCCTGACCTGTCTTCATTAATGATGCTTTCCCTCTTCTTAGAAAATGTTTCATCCATTTGTACACTGACATTTTCTTCATGGCATTGTGCACATAAACATGGACTAATTCCATGTAATATCCCTACAATGCCCACATAATGTCCCTGATTTCACTTCCACACTTGCCAAGTTTAACAAGAAATTTAATGTTTTTTCATTGTTCTAATTCAAGCTCCGGCATTCTTGGGATGACATACAAAACACACAACAACAATGATGAATGCTACTCAGCAAAATGCCTCCACATGTCAATATGAACACAACTGTGAAACACTGATACACCTTACTGGGTTGTTTTTACAATGCTGCCAACATTAGAGCACAGCTGGAGGTTTGTGAACTTAATTTTCAGACTTTACAAACCCACAGCCAACATCATGTAGAATGGGAAAAATTCAAAGCTCCACTTAAAATTGGAACCAGACAAGGTTGCCCACTATCTTTGCATTGAATATATAGATATGGTTGGGTGGTATGATGATATTTTACAATATTAAATTTTAAAATGTCTTTCCATTTATTTATCTTTAGTAATTTTTCAACAATTTATTATAGTTTTCAAGATTTAAGTGTTTCCCTCAAGTGCTTGCTTTGGCAGCACTTATACTAAAATTGGAATGATACAGAGAAGATTAGCATGGCCCCTGCACAAGGATGACATGCAAATTCGTGAAGCGTTCCACGTTAAAAAAATTTTTTTCACTCAATTGATAAAATAGATTTTTTTCAATATTTCATTTATTCTGATGGAACTTTTTAACCATTGTAAATGAGATTTTTAAGGAATATTCTCCTTTTAGATAGTTTGTTGTTATTGTGCAGAAATGCTATGATTTTGTATGTTGATTTTGTATTTGGAACTTTGTTAAACTTGTTTGTTAATTTTTGCTGTTCTTTTTATGATATTGTAGGGGTTTCTACATATAATATCATGCCATTTATAAGCAGAGAAAATTTTACTTCTTCTTTTCTCATTTAAATTCATCTTGAGCAGCTAAGGACACAACAATGAAAGGAAATAGACAACCTTCAGAGTGGGAAAAGTTATTTGAATGTTACAAATCTGACAAAGGCTTGATAATTAGGATAGAACTCATATTAATCAACAAAAAAAAGAGTAAACAATTCCATCTATTACTGGGCAAGAGAAATGAATAGAACCTTCCCTGATGAAGAAAGACGAATGGCTAACAAACATATGAAAAAAAGCTCATTGTCCCTAATCATCAGAGAAATGCAAACCAAAACCACCCTAAGATATCACCTAACCTCAGTGAGAATAGCCCACATCACAAAGTCCCAAAGCTACAGATGCTGGTATGGATGTGGAAAGAGGGGAAAATTTTTACACTCTTAGTGGGACTGCAAACTAATACAGCCTCTTTGGAAGGAAGTATGTAGAACTCAAATTAGACCTCCTATTGGACCCTGCAATTCCACTGCTAGGCATCTATCCAGAATAAAATAAATCCTCTTATCATAAAGACATTTGCTCTAGACTGTTTATCATAGCACAATTTACAATCACCAAGATATGGAAACAACCTAAATGCCCACCAACATAGCAATAGATTAGCAACCTGTGGTACATGTATATTATGGACTATTATGCAGTCATAAAAAAAGATACAGACTTTACATCTTTCCTATTAACCTGGATGAAGTTGAAACACATTCTTCACAGTAAGGTATCACAAGAATGGAAAAGTAAATACCCAATGTACTCAATACTAATATGAAACCAGTAGATATTCTAAACTATACCCACATAGGAAAAAAACTCAATTCAGTTCAAGTTGGGGAAAAGGGAATGAGGGACAGAAGGAGGAGAAATTGGTGTGTTTCCATGTAATGGGCATGAAGTGGAAGTGTATGGTGCACCTTTAGGGTATTGACACAAGTACAAGGCAGACTCTACCTAACAGATCCCAATATTGTTACCTGATTGTACCCTCACACTGACATGAAAAGATAAGTAAATAAATAAAGAAACTACATGCATTTTATTTCCCTTTTCCATTCCAATTGCTCTGATTAGGACTTTCAGTACTATACTGACTAGAAGTGGAGGGAGTGAGCATCTTTGCCTGTCCCTAATGTTAGGGGAAGCCTTCATGTTTCTACTGTTGTATAGGATTTTAGTTGTGGGCTCTACATATGTTCATGCTATAATATTGAAGTAATTCCCTTCTACTACTATTCTATTGAGAGCACACTCTATTTCTTTTTTAAAAATTTTTATTAATTCATAAATATATATATTACTGCATTTATGGGGTACAATGTGCTGATTTTATATACAATTTATATATGCTTATATCAAACTGGTTAACATAGCCTTCACCTCACTTAATTATTGTGTTAAGACATTTGTACTCTGCTCTTAATAGATTTGGCACGTATCCTGGCAATATACATCTACATATATATCCAAAAATCACTTTACAACAAAGATATTTGCCACAGAATGTTTAATGAAGTTCAATTCATAATTGACAAGTCATGGAAGCAGCCTAAGTGCCCACCAATCCCTGAATGGATTAACGAATGGTGGTATATGTATACAATGGAATATTATGCAGCCTTAAAAAAGATGGAAACTTTAACTCTTTTATGTTTACATGGATGGAGCTGGAACATGTTCTTGAGTAAAGTATCTCAAGAATGGAAGAAAAAGTATCCAATGTACACACACTCCTTATTTCTAAGGGAACTTTGTCTACTAGGTATCAGAGTGTGGGAAACGTCACTTCTCTTGCTAGTTCAGCCCATTAGACTTTCCATCTGCCTCAGAAATCAGCAAGTGAATCACGGTGAGAACCCATCATAAGCATGGGGTTCTGTACAGTTCCAATCTTTTTACCAGCCTTGCTCAACTGTCAAATTATTACCGTTTTTTTCCCCCTCCACTAATAAAGTTTATTTATCTGGAGAAAAAAATAGGCCTTTATCTGCTATATAGAAATGGCAAATATCCCTAGATTTTAAACTCATCTGGTGCTCATAATTTCACAGTCCTTCAATGTTTTAAAATATGAAGTTTTATAATTGATTTATATGTCTTTTTGTAGCAGTTGCATTAAGACTGATCCCATGAACTTGCACAATACACCATAATGCAGATACTTCCCATGTAAAATTTAGTAGTGTAGTAGATGAACTGTTTTGTTCTGATTTCTTCTACTTAAGCTCTCACTCGCTGAGAACATTGCCTGAGAAATGAAGTTTTAAAAACGTTACAGATGTAGCTAACTTTGAATGAACACATGTATGCACGTGTGCATGTGTGTGCTTGTATGTGTGAAGATGATTAAAAAAGAATTAAAGTTCTAATAATTTACTGGACATCACCATTTGAAGATTTTCTAAAAGTCAAGTCAAATTTGATGTGCCAAAAGTGAAGTTCTCATTATTCCCATCACCCATCACAAGTAACTGTTGCCTGTGTTCCCATTATAATGACTAATTCTTATTATAGCTGTTTGAGAAATTTATAAAACAGTCTGAGATTAACTTTGCTGAAATCATTGTTTCTTTCCCCCTCATGCCTTAGTTCAAGGTCATTGTTCTTCTCACCTGATGACAACCTCTCAGTGTATTAAACCATTCTATCACGATTCTTTTCTTCTCATTCTTTTCTAGTGTTGTCAGACATATATTTCTAAAAGAAAAAAACACTCAATTTTTGACTATATATGCTATTATAAATTTTACATCATTAGGTGCAAATACATGTGCATTGGTTTAGCCCACAGGCATTCTCTGACCTCATCTCTGCCCTGCTACTCCAGCACATCACTCACGCTTACCTTACAAACTCTTTATTTCAGAACATAATGGGTTTTAAATTTTTCCAAAAGCATAATAACACTACCCCATTTATAATTTTTATGATGCTCTTCCCTTTACTTGGAATATATCTTTTCTTTTCTTATGTAACATCTACTGTTCTTCAAAATTATCTCCACATGCAGATCTTGATCTTTCTATTATCTGATTGAGAATGGGGTATCCTCTGCTGAATTTGGGGAACATCCTTATGCATTCCTTTACCATGGCTTATATTAACATCTCTAATCTTTGTAGAATATTGCTCACCTCCAATAAAATATAAATTCCATGACAGCAAGATTCTCATTTATTTGACATTTTTTTTTTCTTAAAACCTCTCCTAGGGTTTGTTACAAAGCAGTTGTTTAAATGTTTGTTAACAAGACTAAGATTGTCTTGGTGAATAATCTTCAAATTAGTTTACTATGCCTTTGTCCTCTATATTCCTCTTCTATAAGACTAGCTTGCAGGCTTTACTCCCATGAGCAAAAATTATTATGCAAAAATATATTATTTATATCTGAATTATTCATTTTACTTATATTTATTCTCTTTTTCTTCTATATATTTTTAGAATGTTTTGATGTACAATGTTTGTTTTCTTCAAAAACCTTAAAAAATCAATATTCCTTAAGCAAAACAATATTGAATGAAGACTTTGCTTAAAACCAAATTGTTTTTATTATTTCATTTTATACCAGTGCTTTTTATTGATAAATATTGGTAAGCATTAGGAAAGAAACATAGCAAGAATTTCTTATTTCTGCCACCTTTTTCTCCAGCTCAGCACATGCTTTCCAAGTTGTTATCTGTAATTGGAACTGCCAAACAGCTCTTGATTGTAGCTATAACAATTAGTATGAAAGCTTCATAATTTAAATATTTTTTAAATTTCCCCATAATTATCATTTTCATTTTTTAAAGTCAATTGTGCATAACTTTTTTTGCAAAAATTTAATTCATCTGATTACATTCTTACTCCTTGACTTTTCACTGAATTAAATATTAGAAGCTGGTGACACACTAAACGGATGCCATCTGCTATGATACCAGAACGTCAACATTGTGACAACTACGTCATATCAATTACAAAGGCTGATAGACTTGAAGAAAATGAAATCCTGTAAAAGGAAATGTTTAAACAATTAGTAAATGTGTTAGTGAACATTGATTTAAAATGTGAAAGGTAAAAGATAGTGGCTTTGAGTATGATGTAGTTTTTATTTCTTGGTTTTCTGTTCAAGGGAAACATTTAAGAAGTGTTCACCACTTATTTGCAGTAGTATTTCAATCAGCATAAAATGATTTGGTATGGCAATAGTTCTTTCTTTGTGCCTGACTCTTCATTGTGATCTGCTTACAGGCCCTGGATCTTGATGACGTCAATTGACCCATGCCTGGGAATACATCTGGATTATTAAAAAAAAAAAAAAATAGCATAAGTGTAGTGTACCTCTGGGGGAAAAATAGATTCAATAATTTAATTAAAAATTATTACAGCTGGCTATAACCCAATTATAGCTCACGAATATGGGGAAAGGGGCAAAAGGGAGGGGAGGGGGGAGAATGGGTAGAGAGAGGGTGAATGGTGGGATCACACTTATGGTGCATCTTAGAAGGGTACAGGTGAAAAGTACTAAATTCAGAATACAAATGTTTTCATACAATAACCAAGAAAATCCCACAAAGGTTATGTCGAACAGTTGGATGAAAATATTTCAGATTGTATATGAAGCTCATTGTACCCCATGATTGCACTAATGTATACAGCTATGATTTAATAAAAAAAAGAAAAGAAAAGAAAAACGAATTATTATAGCTAATATCTTAATGTTACACAAATAAAGAACTGCACACGTATGAAGAGATAACTGGAAACTGTGGTCACTTATGTTTTGTTAGGTCTTAATTTCAGAGGCATGCTAATGCAAAATACTCAACATGAATGAACAGTTGACTTTATTTAGATGCTAAAGCACATTAGAAACCGTCCACTCAAAAATGAACTCTAAATGTGAATATAGGTTATACCAGAAAACAAAATGTAGGAATTTTTCATGTGAATTATATAGTTTAACTCTGACCAAGGACATCTATGTAAGATTTGGAAAAAAAATAACAAAAATGGTTTTAAGACCTAAAATTAATGTGTAGCATTTTTATTAAATTACTTGCATTAATCATTTTGATATTCAATAAATTTTGTAAATTAAAATGACAATAATTTAAATGTATTGTTTAATGGTATACAAAGTATGAAGTATTTTATAACTTTCAAGGGATTTGCTGGTAACACGGCAATAAAGACGTTGTTAAGTGTTAAAATTTGTAGCACAGACAGGAGTTTATTGAATAAAGGGACCAGCATGTACCAAATACTTTTAGATTTTGTGAAACAATTGGATTTTGAGCTGGACCTAAAACACTATGTAGTTTTTATAGAGTTGGACATGCTTTGAGTTAGAAAAGACTGTAATTTTGCAATGCATGTGCAATAGCTCTTATACATAATAAAAGTGCAACAGATATTATATGTCTCTTTTACAATAAAATTCATATACCTTGAGTGTTCGAACTTAGGAGTTTTGACAGTTATATACATCTATGGGAGAGGATCCCCAGTGTTCTTGGTTTACCCAGTTGTCCCTACATTCTTGTTTATAGTTATTAGAGTAACTAAAACGCACTAGGAATTGAATCTCCTGAGTTAAGGAGAAGCTCTCCAGAATACCCCAGACTTCTTCACTGTGCCTCCTAGAATAGGCTGTCCTGACACATGTTACCCAGCAGTACCAGTTACCCCCAGGTTATAAAACTCAGGAGGAGACTGGGTCTGGGTCCTTCAGCAGCAGTTACGTGTGGAGCATGAACAGGTGCCTGTGAGCCCTGGGTGGCTCTCTGAACATTGGTGAACTAGCTCATCGCATGTCCTGGGGCATGTTGTCTCTTGCTTCCTACCTATGAGTAAGAAATGTGCTTCACTTACTTCGTTGTGTGAGTGTTTAATTTCACTGGACTCCTGCAAGTGGATTGATAACTGGTATATGACGAACCTGCTTCAAAACACTGATGTCATCAACATTCAAAAGAAGATATGTTACATTTCTGTTACCCTAAAATGCTCCTCCCTGCCTTTTTTCAATCAATTTTCCTTCTTCGTTATTACGCATCTTTCCTTGATTTCTGACAACCAAATTCTGAAATATGTTTTCCCTACTCTATAAGAAATACCATAGGCACATGACCAATTACATTTAAGATTACAAATAAAACAGGGGTTTCCACTATCATTTTTAGTATTTTTTACAATAAGGGATGTCTTATTTAACACCTTAAAGAGAAATATAAATGACTATATTAGTTTGCCAGTAAACTATATATTAACAAGGTGCCATGAACTGGATGGGTTAAACAATAGAAACGCATAGTCTCACAATTTTGGATGCTGGAAGTCTGGTTGAGGAATTGTAAGTAAGGTTGAATCCTTGTGAGGAAAGAGAGGGAGAATCTGTCCTTGCCTCTGCTCTAGATTCTGGTGGTTTGCCTTTCTGGAAAGACATGCATTTTATACATAATATGCAATAATATGATGTGATAGCCATTATTTAAGTAACCAAACAATAATTAGTTTCATATTTTAAAATAGGTAAATAATCCAGTTGAAAGATTCAATTTATTGTAATCACTATATAAATGTTGTTAAAATTATGTTTATTTTCCTCACACCTCTTATTCTATCTCACATAGTAATTTTCTAACATTGGAACAACATTATGCAACCATAATAAAAATTTATTTTGAAACTTACATGTGTGAGAACCACATTGAGTAGTTATTAACCATGAAAAAAATCAATGTCATGGTTCCTATTAAATAATAATTTTGTGATCTGGTATAGGGTGTAATTTTTTTTAATTTCAGAATATTATGGGGTATGAATGTTTTGGTTACATAAATTGCTTACATAATTGCTTACAAAACCAATGTTTTGGTTACATAATTGCTTTTGTATAGTTCGTCATCAAGGACATGTACATTGAAACCACAATGAGAAATTTCTTTTTTGTTGTTGTTTTATATTTTACTGACAAAACACAAAGAGAAAAATAAAAAAATTAAAGGGAATGATATTTGGGGAAAAACGTTAAATTAACTTATTTTAATTAAGAAATGTGTTCATAAATTCAATTTAATTAAAACAAAATGAACTTTTTACAACATTCCATAGTCATCTAAAATTATAAAGACACAACGTAGTACTCCCCCACCAAAACAGAGGAGAAGAGATAGGAAACATAGCCATATGCCAAGAAAAAAATGAACAAATCTAAGAGGATAGAAACTGTTTCGAGGATTTACACAGATAAGCTAGAGTTATCACATAAAATATCTTCTAAAGTTCTTTCAAATGATTTCTTCCGAGAATTTTCCTTTGTGTTGTGAATCATCTTTTTAACCCTGGCTGAAAACCTTCTGTGGCCCTATGTTTTTTATTCTATATTTCTTAAAGAATCTTCTCTGAGTGGATGCCAATGAGAGTATTGTTCTTCAGGTAGTAATGATAATAAACAAAGGAATGATAATTTGTATGGATAAATAAAAATCCAGGCCAAAGCTGCTTTATGACTTCACTACAAATCATCTTGCTCTTAGGTACCATTGGATGTTATCTTTACCTCTTAACATTAAAAGATTACTAGCACTTCTAAATTGTACAACCACTAGTCTTTCCTCTAAGTAATATGACCAATAGAAATAAGAAATAGTAAGTATCTAGTCCAAATAGAGACTTCCGCGTATACCACTATGTTCCCCAAAGTATATCCTGTTTTACATGACTGTATAATTTTCATGTTTCTTTAAACATTCATATCAAGAGATAGAAATTTTTAATACCTGGATGTAATACTTATTTCTTTAATTTGTAACTAAAATATCTACTTATGATATATAATACATGTTGGCAAACATGTGTATGTGTTGCAGAATGGCTAAATCAAGCTAATTAACATCCCATTACCACCATTTTTTTTTGTAATGAAAACACTTAAAGTCTACTACCTTAGCAATTTTGAAAGACACAATATGTTGTTATTAACTATAGTCACCTTGCTATATTGGTGATCTTTTGAATTACTCTTCCTGTCATTGAAATTTTGTATTCTTTGACCACAAGAGAGAAAGAAATTTTAAAAGGAGGAATTTATGGACCTCATCTCCTTATTCATCATATATTTTTAGAATAAGCATCATTTGGAAGACATTTAGCTAGTCTTGCTAACCTTGAATCTGCAGCAGTTGTAATGTCACATCTGTTGTCATCTTAACAATGATTACTAAACTAAAACAAACACTAAAATAAAATGATGTGTGTGTACACCTTGAGTCTGATCTATTTCCAAAAGCAGTGGTCCAAAGGGATCAGTTTCTTTAGTTCTCTGTTTGCCAGAAAACATAAAGATACAAGATAAATCTCTGTTTCAATTAAATATCAAAGAAATCAAAATCATTATATTAGCATAGACCACACAGAGTTCTTATGAAGAAACTTTTGAAAAGGGTGTCATGATAAATCCCTTAAAATATATTGACTTTGCCAGCCTTAGTCCACAGAGCAGATCTTCCATTCTGCAATCAGACCTTTCATGTAGAGATTAACCCAGTGATCCTGCACTTGAAAGAGAATGCTCTAGGACTTAATTTATATTCAAGCCTCACTGTTCTTTGGGGAAAAGCTGAGTAATCCATACAAATTGCCAAGTGATGAAACTATGTGCAGAAACAGAAATCTCAAAAACTGTCCCTGATTCAACTACTTTTCCAAATAAAACCAACTAGGAATTGGTTAAAATATGCCGCCATGAACACAAGAAAACTAACAAAATAATATAAAATTGTCATGATAGCACAGAAACCTTTGGCTATTAAATTAAAATTTTCTTGTCACCACCAGGTAGTATAAGGTTATCCAATATTTAATGTTAGCAATTATGTTTTTAATTTATAGAAAATATACATGACAATAATATTTCTGAAACAATGTAATGGAGAAAATTTCTCCCTAATAAAACATTATAAAACCAATAAGTATATTATTCCATGTAATATAAAAGAAATTGCTTCATGAAACTCCTCTTGTAGGAGATCCATAGTATAGTTTTACCAGACATAAACAATTCACAGACACAAACATATTGTGTTTAACAAACACAATACACAGATACAGGGAAAAATTTACCCAATTTTTAAATAACATTTTAAAATATAAATAGTTGAAATTTTATAAATAGTATAAAATGCAAATGTATGTGATTTTGAAAATATTACCTTATGAATAATTATAATTCTTATAAACATGCATAAAATATACATAAACAAAAATATCTTTTCTTCTGTTTTCTATTTTTTCTAAAGTACCATGTCCTATAAGACATATACTTCCAACACAAAAATTTCATGTGGAAGATTTTTTTTTTTATAATTTTATTGAATCATAAGTCTGTACATTGGTGCAATCATAGGGCACGATTCATATACATTCAGGAATGTTTTGATCGTACTGTTACAGATAGCCTTCATGGCATTTTCTTGATCACTATATAAAGACATTGATACTCTACATTTAATAAGTTTCCCCAGTAC
>CAUYON010177619.1:0-13861 GCA_963573935.1 Arctocebus calabarensis | reverse complement strand
GGGTTCAAATCCAGCCCGGGCCCGCCAAACAACAGTGACTCTGCAACCAAAAAGTGGCCAGGCATTGTGGCGGGTGCCTGTAGTCCCAGCTACTTGGGAGGCAGAGGCAGGAGACTCATTTGAGCCCAGGAATTGGAGGTGGCCATGAGCTGTGGTGCCACAGCACTCTACCCAGGGTGACAGCTTGAGGCTCTGTCTCAAAAAAAAAAAAAGAAAAAGAAAAAGAAAAAGTTTCGTAATTACACTCTCAGGTCCTAAGCAATAAGTATATCTCATGGATATACTTATCCATGGACTTTCCAATTCTAATGGAAATCTGAATGCATGGTAAGTCATTTTCACCAAAATCCTAATATATAGGGTGACCATTTGCCCATGAACTTTATGGCCACTCTGTATAACTGAAGGAAGTTTTATTTGCCATGATATTGCATTAAGAAAAATGGAAGAGGCTCGGCACCTGTGGCTCAGCGGGCTAAGGCGCCAGCCACATACACCTGAGCTGGCGGGTTCGAATCCAGCCCAGGCCCGCCAAACAACAATGACGGCTGCAACCAAAAAATGGCTGGGCATTGTGGCAGGCGCCTGTGGTCCCAGCTACTTGGGAGGTGGAGGCAAGAGACTCGCTTGAGCCCAGGAATTGGAGGTTGCTGTGAGCTGTGGTGCCACAGCACTCTACCCAGGGTGACAGCTTGAGACTCTGTCTCAAAAAAAAAAAAAAAGAAAAAGAAAAATGGAAGACATGGTGGGTCACCATGACAAGGAAAATATCAAAAGATAAATGCTAAAATTTTTTGAGACAGTCTCACTTTGTTGCCCTTGACAGAGTACCATGGTATCATAGCTCATAGCAACCGCAAATGTTTGGGCTCAAGTGATCCTCTTGCCTCAGTTTTTCATTTTTATTAGAGACAGGGTCTCACTCTTCCTCAGGCTGGTCTCAAAGTCATGAGCTCAAGCAATCCACCCGCCTTGGCCTTAGAGTGCTAGGATCACAGGTGTCAGCCACCGTGCCTGGCCTAAATGCTAAAATTTTAATGAAAATCATTTAAACTTGCCCCATAGGAAACTTAGTGGGTAAAATCTGAGTACTGGGCTCATACTTTAGAGGAATACTACTGTTTAATTAATTTTGTTCATTTATAAAAGGAGAAGATGCGGATAATATGACCTCAGTGATTGGCAGGGTGATTGCAAGTCTGAACAACTTGCAATTGCCAAGATGACTTCACAGTCTTCATGGAACATTGCCATGTTGCTATACTTTCATTTCAGCAAAGGGCGCTCTCAGCCCAAGCAAGTGTGTTCCGTAACATCTCAGCAAAAATGGGAGCAAAATTTACGCTGCAAAGGAGAAAGACACCTTAGCAGAAGCTCTGGCTGGCCTGAAGGCCAATTTTGCCTATGAAATCTGGGACAAGTCGTAAATACCAGGAATTTGAGGGGCTCGCAAATGAGGGACAGGAATGCAGTAGGAATGTTAAGATAATCTTTGAAACAAGATGATATGACTAACTATTCCTCCCAGATTTTAATCTGTGTGTCCCTTCTGGACAGACCTAATTGAGGGCAAAAGCCAGGCAGACCCCAAGCCCCTTTTTCCTGTGTAAGGAGACTACCAGGTACAGAGCACCATTTTCAGCTTAGGGGTCAGGTGGGCCAAAAATTTTGCAAAGATGACTTGATGTAAAATAATAACGACCTAATTTTCTTGGGAGCAGCTGGTCTGTACTAGCACTCCTGAGCAACCACGACCTCAGAGAATGATGTGTTTATTTATATGAAGCTGGGTGCAGATGCTCATCATTTTTATAATTATTGTATTTCTCATCTCCCCTATTTCCATGGGCCAAACATAAAGTGTTCAAGGAAGCAACTACCTATATGTGCTTCTATTTACTCAAGTTTCCAGCTATCATACAGTGCTGATTAATCCTCCCTTCTCCATGACACCGAGGCAGTAGCATTCTAATGCCATCTTTATTATTGTTCGGCAGATCCCATACTACTGCATACAGAAATAGTGTAAATCATGGGACTAGTGTTTGAGGTCCATAAAATGCAAGGTTATGAATATTTCATTACTATACATTTTATTTCCCTGTCTATTCTGCATCTCCCAAAATGTTGTTTGTTTATTTATTGGCTCACTGTTCACCAGGAATACTTAATTCTTAATATAAGGTGCAGACTGGATCACCAACCCCAGCCTTGTGGCCTGAGCTACATTCGAAAATAATAATATATATATTTTTTCTTTTTTAAATCCTTTTTCAGCCAACAAATACTTGACTGCCAGTTTACTTCACTAACAGGAGTTCGAGCTCCTTCGTCATAATTGCATTGATTTGCGAGCCCCACAAATCAACTCCCAAACATTTCTCCTGTGAACTATGGCTACATATTTAAATTTTTCTCAACGCCCCATTGTATCCATCTTTGGCTGAAGTAAGCAGTTAGACTTTTGCTGCAGATCTTGGCAATGAAAGACACATTGTGCAAGTGCAATTAGCTTCACTCCCTGCGCTGGTTCAAATGATTTGTATGAATCAGCTGGTCCTGCAAAAGATGCAGCCATTATCACCTGCTCCTGAGTTTTCTTTTAACCGCAAAATTCATATTAGTAAATAGCCAGAGGGATTCAATCTTAGCAAAATCAGAATCTGAGTCCCCACCATTAAGGTACTAACTTCTCTCCTGCTATAGGGCATAGTAGATATTAATATAACTCTTTGGTACAGGCTGCAAAATATATAAAATGTCATAATTATATCTGCAATTCAGCAATGAAACAATTTTCCTTCTTTCCTCACTGTCATCAGCATAATAGCAGCCTATGGGATTTGTATTTTCTGGCTGTGAGCCCTTTTATGGGCTGCAGGAAAAAAATACAAGCAGGTTAGTTTCACAGCTCTGAGAAGGCCTCATGACAGAAATATTGCTTTTAATGTTATTGTCTCTTTCTAGCTTGTAACCCACTCTCTTTGGGTAGAGAGGCTTCTGTGCTGATACAGCATCACTTATATTTTCCTGATAAACTCCTATGTTGCCTTCCTGGTCCCCCCTCCACCCATATGGACAGGGAAATAATTAACCAGCTTTCAAGATCATGCTATGTTATCTATAGATAAAGGAGCAACATGACCTGAGAGGGGGTTAGTCAGAGGGGAAGGAAGTTGGAAGGAAGCGTGTCTCCAAGGTTTCTCTTGGAGACATAAAAACATAAGAAAGATGCATTCTGAGTGAATCTTCACATCCCATTTATTTTGCTAGCCAAGACAAATATCACGGCTCATATCTAACATTTGAAAAGCAGGGCCAAATAAAATGATGGATTAATAAGTCCAAGGACAGAAGAATAGAAGGAAAATATAGAGAATGATGCCGCGTCTATCTGGAAGGGGTAGGTGCAGGGGGTGTGAGAGCTGAAATAGAGTAGGAAAAAAAATGTACCCTAGCAACCTTAAATAGAAACACCCTCCTGTAGTTATGCTAAACATTAGTTAACATTACTCAAGACCCCTATGGTACTATTACTTCAGAAACAGGTATCTTCAGACCATTTGCAATGCTTTCTGCTATAACCTACACTATGGGCATCATGAATTGAACACCAGGCTACATACTCCCTCTATAATTATTGGTAATAATATTCCATGCACAGTTATCTCCCCCATCATCATCTGTGATGAGGCTAATCCAGTACTTTCTGCATGAACTGTTACAATGCCCAAAGCAGCAGGACACAATATTATCAAGTGTGGGTTTACCGATGGAAAACCAGTGATGGAGTTCATTTCTAGAAAAGAGGCTAGGGGTGGAACTCGTGAGAATCGGCCACACAGACAGACACCTGAATCACTCTCCCAGGCAACTGGCTCAAGTGACCACTCCTCACAATGGTTTCATGTCAGTCGCAGGAAGCAACCTAAACACATCTCTGTAAAACTAAGACAATATCCTTTAGTCAAGAGGCAGGTCCTTAATGAGAGACGAGGTGATGTGAATTCTGCTGTCATCCCAGCCACATTTACTTGGCAATGTTCTGCCGACAACTCTATGACTAAGTTTTGTAAATGACAAAAGGCAGACTATCGAAAGAAAACTCTCTAGGAAAAAAATAGAATTTTAAAATCTGTAAGTGGCCCAGCCATCCCCAGAGACAGGTTTTCTATTGTATTTCACAACTAAATGACCAACAATAGTTTTGCAAGCAACAAATTATTATTGGAATAGAATTATTCCAAATGTCCTATAAAAGTCACTAAAAACCACTACTCAGTTGTAAAATAGGAAAACTGTCATACACAGTCGACCCTCCTTGAACTCTAAGATTATAATAAGGAGACCAGGGTTGTGCCTACACTGAAGGAAAAAAAAAAAAAAGACAGCATATGAAAATTCAAATTTACAAACCAGATCAATTAATGGGTGATTATTCACACTATAAAAAGGATTTATCGCTTTACAAATGGATTCCCTGCAGGGTTCCATTTTAATAACTGAGCTCTCTCGGTGTTAGGAGTCACTGCCAATTAAAAGTCAATCAGAAGTGAAGATAAAGCACCACTGAAATTAAATTGTATGTCAATGGAAAATCATCTCATCACAGAGTTACAAAAATTCCCATGACATAGAACTTTGGGGGGGACACAGAACTTATTTCAGCAGCCTTTCTTGAGGACCTACTATAAATTGGGCTGCTCTGGAGAGTAATTGCCCGAGATCTCAAAGGGTAGAACAAACCGCCCGTCCCTTTGGGATTCCTCCGGTGTGGTGACCGCACTGTGGCATGCTGGGGTGCCGGTGGCATTCTTGGGGGGCTAGCGCTTGTCTGTGGAAGTCAGTCCATTCACCAAATGCCACGGGAGCTCCCCTGTCATTGCATCCACCACAAAACGTGCCCATCCATTCTGCAGCAGTTTTTGTCCTGGCCCATGCACCACAGTTGAAAGCCTTTGTGGCACTTGGAAAGGCTGGGTGAATCTGAGGTCCTCAGAGCCACACAGAGGACTCAGAGGCTGTGACATTCAACTCTGTCCTTCAGGGACGGAGGAAATGGAGGTCTAAAGAATGAAGTGGCCGCGCCCCTGAAGCTCACTGCACGAATCATCCTATACACAAAAGTCTCTGCGGAAAGGGAGGACACTTGATGTCTGTGTCCAAACTCGGCTTTTTTCTCTTTCAAATTCTTTCCATATTTTTCGTGCTCCCTTCCCCTCATTTGCTGGAAAGGAGCAGTCTCACCTTCCTTGGCTTCAGCTTTGGTCTGTTCCCTGGAACCTCTCTTCCCACGGCGTTGCTTCTTCCAACAGTAGGATTTTAGAACAGAAACCGAATAGGTGCGAATCTAGCCCGGTGATTCCACGGGTGCGTGGGAAATTCTCTAACAAAGTAAAGAAGAAAGTCCTTTGCTGGGGATATAAGAAGAGGAGAAGGTTGGCAACAGCTGTGGGGGATAGATATGGTGCAATGACAAGATAAATAAGTGAAAATCTTTCCTATTGTACTTTGTTCTGCTAGGATTCAGCTGATGAGATTACAAAACCTTAACTGATCAGCACATGTTCATTATTTTCTTCGGCGACTTTCAGCAGTCAAAGAATGTGAGAAGAGAAAGCACTCTTGGAAGTCGTCCATAACTGAAGAATGAGAATGTAAAGGGAATGAGGGATTTGAATACGATCGCAAACGCTTAGATTGAAATGGCCGGCCATAAGGTCTGTGCTAGAGGGGCAAAGGGACACAACAGGTGACGCAGATCTCCCAAATGGGAAAGCTTCAAGGAGCCAGAGACATTTGTCAAGCTAACTCTGGTGATGAGAGAAGGGAAGGGAGATAGTTTCAGATCTCAAACGGGCAACAGTTTTGCGGAATCGTGTTGTCTCTGTTAGGGCCAGCTGGTGTGGTTGAAGCAGAGTGGGAATGAAGTTATTAAGATAAATGTTAAAGCTCCTAAAAATGGTATGGAAAGAGAAAATGAGACAGGTGCTGAAATCATTTTGTAAAGTAAATGGAAGTGAATTTGAAAAGAATGACTCAAATTTCCATTAAAATGCCTCTGGGACAAAAGAGTACAAGAAGATATGCAACAATTCTCAACAGCCATCATATTAGTAAAATGCATTTGGGAGACCTAAAATAAGTCTTCATTGATGTGCTGAATTTATATTGATGTCATTACTATTCAATCGATTGGTAGGTATTTTGGATACATCATGTGCATTAGTGTAAACAGTATGGATATCAACTTTGTGTCGGATACCAAACTAAGCTCTGTGATAGAGTAACGAATAAACAGGTACTTGCCCTTTGGGAGTTTACAGCCCAGTAAAGGAGGAAGAAGAAGATTCAATCTCCACATGTATGTCATCACAGGAAGAATGCCTGACCAGGCCTAGAGTCAAAGAAGACTTCTGGAATGAGGCAACGTCTAAGCTGGTACCTGAAAGATGACACGAGTTAAAGGAGAAGGTGAGAGGGGATAGATGCTGGCAAAGGGAACAGAGGGAGAAATGGCTCAGAAGCAGGCAGAACAGAGCAGCCAGCACAGAAGGACCTGGGGGTACAGCGCTGTGAAGGGAGTGTGGTGGGTAGTAAATGGGCAAGGACCTCTCAGATCGCTCTCAGGAGTTATCCCTGCATCCTGAGAGCACAGAAAGCCAGTAAGAGACTTTCGCACTGGAGGAATGACATGGTGGCTCTGCATTTTAGAAAGCACATTCTGGTTGCCATTAGAGAATGAATTAGTGTGAAGAGGGCAGACCTGGGTTTACACAGATAAAGGCCAGTTACACTGGGGTCTTGCACGAGTGAGAGAGAAGAAAGACTTCTGGTGTATGCAAAGGTGGTGGCATAAGTCTCAGACATTGGAGCAGCTGGTTTTGGCAAAGGGAGGAGGAAGAAGATGGTCATGTTTTAGGCATAATGAGTTTGAGGTGCCAGTGGGAGATGTGAGCTGATATTGTCCATGGACAGATGTTAAGTAGTCCTAAGGTCAGGTGGATGATCTGAGTGGGCTGGGGGAAGGGGGATGTAGGGATTCTTCCAAGTAGCTGAAGCCCTGGGAAAGGATGGGACATCTGACAGGAAGAGGGTGGTAAAGGAAGCCTGGGGGACTGTGTGAGCAGCAATCATTGCAGTAGTTTAGGCAAAAGACTATGCTGGTCTAACAAGCTAAAGGTCATAGCAGTGGGAGGGAAAGGCTATGGGTGGGTTTCAGAGCCATTATAGAGGTGATTCCAAAGTCTCCATTTGTGAACCCCTGGGTGTCTTCAATTACAATAAATGCTTGGTTGACCCAACTGCTTCAGAAAGTAATCTGATCACTGTGTTTTCTATTTAGGAGAGTAATGAAGCCAGTTCAGATATCCCAAACTCCAAAGACACTGTGATTAACTCTAACCAGCACTATTTAAGGAAATTTTCTGTAATATACAATTGTTTAGGGACCAAGCCTAAAATCCTGCAGCATAAGGAAGTCTTGGAAGTATAAGCTATAAGAAAATGGATACTTTGATTGTGGAGATTAAACATTCATGATCCCAACATATCTCAGTCTCGCTCTGTCATAATTGGTTCTTCCTTATCGTCTTCTATTTGACTTGAAATCTGCTTCACTTCTCCAGGGCACTAGGGGAGAAACTACACTTTCTGGAAAACCAGGATATACCCCCTTGAATTTTAAACAAAGACATCATTCACATAGCTTTCTAAAACCGAGTTTGCTGAATTTTCTTCACTGAATTCCTTCTAATACCTCTTTAGCAGTTCTTTTTCTGAATTAGTTCTGTCTGAAGAAATTCCCTCTTGGGGTGGTTTCCCATTCTTAAATCATTCCTAGCTGGCCTTCTTTGACTTCCTGTCCCTACCTGACCCAGTTGACCTTGCTTTTCAGCCCACTGATCCTGTACAGAGAGACTCTCCAGCCCTCCACTCTCAGGTACTAACTCCTTCAAAGCTCTCCAAACTCCCAGTAAATTTTAAAATCAGCATTTTAAAACTTTATCTCTTCATTTGAAAGCAACTTCAGTTGGAAAATTTCTTAGTGTAATGTTCAAAAACTGGGGATAATATATGTTTGTTACAGGACCTGGCCCATGGGGAGAGTTCAGTAAATCTTTGCGATATTCTTATTGCTCCTAGGGTTGAAGTCCCAGCTTGCGTTTTCTCTAGCTGTGTAAGTAAAGGTTGGGCATTTACTTTTTGTGACCTCCCAGTTTTCTTTTACAAATAGGCATTAAAACGCCTTCCTACCTCTTAGAGTTTAGAGGTTCCGATGGGAGACAATATCTTTCATATTACAGAAAAGTATAAAGATATTACTTTTGTGAAGTTTTTGTTGCAGGTGATGCCTCGCCGAGGTGCTGTCAGTAGGAAAATCAACAATAACTCCATGGGATGCTAACTGGGGCCGGTGAAGAGGTAGAAAGCTGAAAATCTGACTTCTTACAATTTGGTCAAACAGCTGCCTTTCATAACTGATATTTGGAGGATATGCAAAGATTCTCTAACTTTTAAGTTAAATTCGTGAAAAACTACATACCTGAATCAGGAATACTTAACTTCCAATAGAATGTCTTCTCCAAATTATTTAATAATACGAAGTTATTACAGTTAAGGATTAATCTAAAGACGGCTATGTGAAGAATGTTCTGCCTTGCTTATAAATCCCATTGAAAACTTCTGCCCATTCTTCTGTTCAGCATTTATAAGCACTGCCACAATAATTATCACCAAAAACTTAATGTTAGGACTAAATTCAGTGTTAGGACTAAATTCACTGTTAGGACTCTTATAAACAATTATGATCCTACCTATGATGTAATACCAACTATGTAACATTTCTTTCACTCTTTCTTAACTTGTACTTTGGTTTATTGAAAGGATTATGTGTAGCCTAGAACTGGCTGACCCAGGAGGACTGAGGACCAAGGTCGGCCCCGGGGACCAGCTGCTTCCCCTCTTGCGAGGTGCCTGCCTCTCAGCCCTGCACATCCCTCTTGTCCTCTGCTTGCTCAGGGTTTCTACTCATAACCTACCCAGTTGGGGTGCTACCCTGTGACTTTGTTTCAGCTTCAACTCCCACCACTACCCTGTGACTTCGTTTCAGCTTCAACTCCCCCCACTAGCTCTTTCTTCCCTGCACTTCACCTTCCTAAAGGAAGAGATGTGAGCTGACCATTTTCATATCTGTTTGTGTGCCAGGCCCATGATGTCTTCTAGCAAACTCAAGGAGGGCCACCTAGGAACAGGGGACCATTCTTGGGCCAGTCAGGACAGAGCAGAGCTTATGACCAAGAACATGCTCTCCAGGAATTTTCCCTTACTGAGGCTCATTCGTTTACCCTTATTTGTGCTTTTGTTTTGTTTTACTGATTTGTTTTTTATGGTACATAGAAAATCTATAATGTCTACCTCTAAGCCTTTTGTTGAATACATTTGTTTTCATTTTATTTATTTATTCATTTATTTATTTATTTATTTTTGAGACAGAACCTCAAGCTGCCACCCTGGATAGAGTGCTGTGGCATCACAGCTCACAGCAACCTCCAATTCCTGGGCTCAAACGAGTCTCCTGCCTCTGCCTCCCAAGTAGCTGGGACTATAGGCGCCCACCACAATGCCCGACCATTTTTTGGTTGCAGCCGTCATTGTTGTTTGGCAGGCCCAGGCTGGACTCGAACCCGCCAGCTCAGGTGTACGTGGCTGGTGCCTTAGCCTCCTGAGCCTCAGGCGCCGAGCCGAAGGTGCTTCTTTATCGAAGAGGGTTACGAGACGAGCACTGGCAGGAAGGCCTGTCCCAGCTCTGCGTCTGCCGCAGGCCGTGTCCCCTCCCAGGCCTTCGTCTTCCTGGACCGCACGGTCCTCACTATAGGAAGAAGGGTTTGGATTCAAGATCACGCATTTGCACCTTTTGGCTGAGATAATCCGTAACTCTGCAGTTCCTTTATTTAGGTTTCTCATACACACATACAATTGGCCTTGAGCCTCTCCTGAGCAGAGCAAGGGAACACGCCTGGACTTCAGGACGCCTCTGGAGGCTGCTGCCACCACACGGAGAGTTATGCTTAACAAAGACCCGTAGGTTCTCTGTGGCTCCTCTTTCTTTATATAGAGAAATAAACTTGTTGTCATCACTGATTGGAGCGTGCATAGGTATTCTTTTCACTCTGTGCTAAAAGAGGTCACTCATCTATAAATTAAATCAAATTTATAAGGCAAATAACTTTATATGCTCCTCTGAACCTGTGCAACATGGTGACCTTTATTCCTCGACTTCTGAATCCAGTAATTTATCAAAGGGCAGCTCTTTGTCACACAGTCTTAGACCTGAAGTAGAAGACATAAATGTATTTTCTCTGACAAAATGAGTTAGAACTATTTTTTACTCCGTTAAAGATGTTCATAAATTACAAATTCCGGAAAATTAGTTTCCAATTCTGCCGCTTCCTTTCTGACCCGAATTCATTCTTCTGGAAAGGTCTCACGTCTTTACTCAGAAAGTCATCTCTGCAGCCTCTCGGTTATTTAGATCTGTCTTTCAGGCTTTCGTAGCCTCAGAAGATTGCATCTGAAATCATTATGTAAACAAGTACAATAGGTTAACTTTCTTCCCTTCCTCAGGTGAGGAATTTCAGGATTGTAAAGAATTACTGAACATCTTCACACCTAATCACATCAAAGTAAGGTTTTCTATCTAAGATCTTCCATATCTATGTCTGTAACCTGATGAATAGACAATCCTGGGGTTTGAAGTAAAATCCAACCTGCCTTGATGAGCTTCCTGGCAGCCTGCGGAGGTTGTGCCTGCCTCGAAATGCCAGGCCAAGGAAGTGAGTAGGGATGAAATGCAGCCTCCCGTCGGCTGGACAAGATGTCAGGCTGTGGGCTGCAGCAACGCCCACCCCCAAGTCAGGGCATTATTCTTTTTTGCATGAAGACATCTTACAGGCTATTAGCTTCTGGTTTATAAAAAATGTGTTTACACACGCATATAAACACACACGTACCCACCTAGTAGTAATGTCCTCTTCAGTAATACTTTTTCTGTAACTCTTTATTCAATTGCTGTGTTCCAATGTTGAACCATTTCTTGTTTTGAATTCCTGGACTCTAACAATCCCCCAGCCTTAGCCTCCCAAAGTGCTAGAATGACAGGTGTGAGCCCCCACACCCAGTCAGATTTTTTTTTTTAATAGAGATTAACTTGATGTAGTCAACTTTTAAATTATGAAAGAGGAAGTTTTGGTATTTAACTGAAAGTTGATGAAGGCCTTGGGCAAACCTGTTATTGGAAATAGAATTCCCGTATGTCACGATTGCCTTCTAGGACTGAGCCAGAGGGAGGGGAAGACGCTGGAGCCTCTTGGTGCTACGGAGCAATTATAATAAGATGCTATGGAGCAAAATCTGCCACAAGGCTCCTCTCACAACCATACACAGCTTTCTGACAACACTGTGGTCAGAAAATCCAACAATAAATCGCAGGCCTGCAGTTGAGTCTTTTGGTCAATGCTGACCAACTTATTCTGGCTAATGGTTATAGTTGGAATGGTTACGGATTTTATTGTTCACGTAGTCAGCAAAAGAACATAGATTCGTCAACCTGAAGAAATAAGCAATTCTGATTGTTACACATATCTAGTGATGCTTATACGGGTTGCCTTGTAAATTTCAAAACTTGGACAGTTGCTCATAAGAGAGGAAGTTTTTCTTAAGCCAAAATAAAACAATGTTGAAAAGAATTACACATCACAGTCCTACCCTATCTCCATCCCCAGCCTCTCCCTCTCATAAACATCATGTTGATATCATGTAAAGAATGAGATTCTGGGGCGGCGCCTGTGGCTCAAAGGAGTAGGATGCTGGCCCCACATGCCGGAGATGGCGTGTTCAAACCCAGCCCCAGCCAAAAACTGCAAAAAAAAAAAAAAAAAAAAAAAAAAAAAGACTAAGATTCTAAGCATCAACTTCTAACACCTAAAAATGAGCTAAGTGTGACTATATAAAGGAATTCAACTTCAGCCTGTATAAAAGCACATCCTTGTTTTTGACAAATTTCATTGACATGGATATTCTTTTTCCTATTTGAAAGTTGATCTCTCTCTACAAAATGCATATTCTACAGGAGATAAATTCTTAAAATATTTACACTAATTTAGAAAGGCTGTTTAGTTATACCTAAGGGTGCAAAAAATGGTGACATGAATTAGGGCATTTAGACAGCAAAGCTGAAAAACCGTTGTTTTTATGTTGTTCAATATGCCAGTATATATTATAATTACTTTTTAGGAGAAGAATTTTCCTTACTGAAGTCATTTTTCACCTCCATCTCAGAGAAAAAACAAGAATTTACATTTAATCTTGCCAATGCCCTCTACCTTCAAGAAGGATTCGCTGTGAAAGAACAGTATCTCCATGGCAACAAGGAATTTTTTCAGAGTGCTATCAAACTGGTGGATTTTCAGGACGCAGAGGCTTGTGCAGAGACAATAAGTACTTGGGTAGAAAGCAAAACAGAGGGTAAAGTTTCCCATTTTCATAAAATCTTTATTTGCCTTTGTATTCATGGTTCTTAATATCCTAAAGTAAAGAATGGCTGAATATTTTCCTACCGCACTATGGATGCTATTCCTATTTACTTCACTGCTACTTAAATTAATACTGACTTATAAAACTGGGAAACGGTGAGCTGCTTTGAAAAATATAGTAGTTCTCTTCTTATTTTTGAGATACTTATTTATAGAATTTTTTTTTAATTGCAATCTTCTTCCTCAACCCCTTTTATTTGTTTTAATTAAAATCATCCAATGCCTGAAAGAATATTCAAAAGTCTTTGTACCTGTTGTTTTTTTTTTAAATAAAGGATAAAATTTCAAAGTTAGAATAGTCTATGAGAAAACACCAATCCATAAAGTGCTACTTGAAATAAATACTTGAATTTAGACTAATCGTCAACCTGACAGCCACCATACATGTTGGAATAGACAAGAAATTTCGCATGAATTTGATTGTTCACATAGGCAGTTATACTTTGAAAACAATATTCCTTGTAAGGATTACAAATAAAATAATTTAGGACACAATTGAATTTGAAATAGGTAATGTTTTGAATAGATTTTTGAGTTTTATTGAAATCTTACATGAACAAGAAGTTGGAAATACAATCACATCAAAGAACAAATTGTCACGGCTTTGACTTTTTTTAAATTAAATCATAGCTGTGTACATTAATGCAATCATGGGGTACAGTGTGCTGGTTTCATATACAATCTGACATATTTTCATCAAATTGGTTAACAGAGCCTTTATGGCATTTTCCTAGTTATTGTGTTCAGTCATTTATATTCTACATTTAGTAAGTTTCACCTGCACCCTTCTAAGATGCACCGGAGGTGTGATCCCACCAATTAGCTTTGACATTTAAGCCGATCAAATTTTGTAGGGCGCTATTTATAGAATTTGTAATTAAAGAATTTAATTTTTTTATTTATGTATTTATTTTATTTTTTAGCATTTATGTTTGAATTCAAGTTTCTTTTTTTTTTTTTATTGAATCATAGTTGTGTACATTATTTCAATCATGGGGTACAGTGTGGGGGCTTCGCATGCACTCTGAGATATTTTTATCAACCTGATTGACATAACATTCATGAGATTTTCTCGTTTACTACGTGAAAACATTTTTGATCTGTATTTAGAAGTTTTCTCCTGACCCTTCTAGAATGGAAGAAAAAGTATCCAATGTATACACCCCTAATATGAGACAAATTCTTTATCGTTCAAGTGAAGGCTACAACCCATTTATTGCACAGGAAGACGGGGAAAGGGCAGAGGGAGGGAAGGGGAGGGAGAGGGT
>CAUYON010177617.1:0-15320 GCA_963573935.1 Arctocebus calabarensis | reverse complement strand
GGAAGAAGGGGAAAGGGGAGAGGGAGGGAAGGGGAGGGAGAGGGTGGGGGGAGATGGGACAAAGGGTGAGATCACATGTGTGGTGCATATTCGAAGGGTCACGAGAAAACTTTTAAACAAAGATCAAGAATGTTTTCATATCGTAAACGAGAAAATATCATGAATGGTATGTCAATCAGGTTGATAAAATATCTCAGATTGCATGTGAAGCCCCCACACTGTACCCCATGGTTGAACTAATGTACACAACTATGATTCAATAAAAAAAAAAAAAGAATGAACCATGAGGATATTATGCTAAGTAAATAAGATAGTTCCAAAAAGACAAATATGGACAATCCCTAACTTATGAAGATTTGGCTTAAGATTTTTCATTTTTATGATGATGCAAAAGTAATACACATTATTAGAAACCACAGTTTGAATATACATACCATCATATTTTTCACTTTCAGTATGATTTTTAATACAATACATGAGATACTAACACTTTATTATAAATTAGGCTTTGCGTTAAGTGATTTTGCCCACTGTAGGCTAATGTAAGTATTTTAATATGTATTAAATTGCTAGGCTAAGCTATAATATTCAGTAAGTTAGGTATATTAAATGCATTTCAACTTAGGACTTTTTCAACTTACAATGGTTTATAAGGACATTACTCCATTGGAAGTTAAGAAGCATTTGCATTGTATGATTCCACTAATCTGAGATACTCAGAGTAGTCAAAATCATTGAGACAGAAAGGATGATGGTGGATGCCAGAGAGAAAATGAGTTATTTTTTAAAGGTAGTTTCAGTTTTACCAGATTATGAAGATTAATGGTGGTGATTGTGGCATAACATGAATATATTTAAAAACATTGAACTATAAAAATAACAATGTTTAAGGTGATAAATTTTATGATATAGCTATTTTACATGCCAAATAAAGTATAAGAAAAGTTGAAGGAATTTATCAGTACTTGTCTTATAAGAAAGGCTAAAAGGAGGTCTTCAGTTTGAAACAAAAGGATACTAAGAAACACAGTAATAAGGGAACCTATAAAACTAATGAGTAAAGGAAAATTGTATAAATAAATAGAGAATATTACATTACTTTTTTGATGGAAGTTGTCACCTTGATGACATAAAGTGTGAAGAGCTGAAAAGTAAAAGTGTAGAATTTTTTGTCTACTGGAAATTAAATTTTTACTGTAAGCGCTGTAATAACTATAAGATATTTTATATAAGCCCCTAGTAACCAGAAAGAAAGAATGTATAGAAGTTTCACAAACAAAAATAAGCACAAGGTTCAAAGCATATCAATAGAAAACAAAAAATAAAGCACCAAAGAGAGAAAAGAGGGACCATCAATATGAGACAAACAGCAAGCAGTAAATAAAATGTTATTATTGCTAATTAACTTGTTAAGAGAAAATTAACTTAACAACAGTAAATTGGCAAAATTAATTTACCGATAGTAAATCCTTCATGATCAATAATCAAAAGAAAATCAATTAGACAATCAAAAGACAGTGTGGCTAAATGGGCACCCCCCATCCCCACCACCAGGATCCAACTATATGCTCACAAGAGACCACTTTAGATTTAAGGACACCAGTAGGCTGAATGTGAAGGATTGAAAGAGGTATTCCATGCAAACAGTAGGAATTAGACTTCTCCAAAGTAGACATAGAGATGGCTAACAGGTATATGAAAAGATGTTCACATCTTTTATTATCACAGAAATACAAATCAAAACCAAAGTGAGAAGGGCGGTGCCTGTGGCTCAAGGAAGGAGTAGAGCACCAGCCCCATATGCGGGAGGTGGTGGATTCAAACCCAGCAAAAAAACCCCTCAAAAACCAAAAAAAAACAAAACAAAAAACCCAGAGTGAGTTATTTCACACCTGTAAGCATGTCTAGTATTTAAAACAAGGCAAATGTTGGCAAGAATGTGGACAAATTAGAATCCTTGTGCACTGTTGGTAAGAATGTAAACTGGTACAGCGATTATGGAAAACAGTGTGGTGGTTCTTCAAATAGAACTGTTTGGGCCATCTGCACTTGGGTACACTACAGTGTCCTGGGGTTATGCACCGACTTCTTTGAGAAAACCCCCCAAAAGAACATGAATGACAATGGACCCTCCTTTGCAGCAGAGGTAACACAGCAAGTAAGAAAAGCCTCACATCCAGAATGAAAATTACAAGGAACACACTTAAAGTGGAATAAGGTATTGCTGATTGCCCTCCTTTGGATAAGGGTAGCCCTTGAAAACAGGCTTAAGTTCAGCCTCTGAGAAATAGTTTATGAGAGACCCTTCCTAGCACTGAGATAAATACTACATTGTCCCTCTTCCTGCAGATATGGGCAAGTAAAATTGACAGGAGACTATAATACAGAGGGAATGGCCCGAAAAAAAAATTTCCATCTCCCTTTTTAGGAACTGAAATCTGCATCCCTGCCTTGGGCCAGTGTTTGGGACGGGCAGGGAAGATCTCTTGTGTTTTTGCAACAGGGAATCATCTGGGTGGAAATCATGAGATCATTTCAGCTGAAGATGGGATTAGTGCAGGTGGAGGTCAGGAGACGGCTTTATCTGAAGGTGGGATTGGCCCAAAATGAGAGTATGGGATTAGCACCTTTAAAATCTTAGTGCTTCCTGCTCAGAGGCAGGAATTTAGATTCTAAGATCATTGTCTGCTATTCTCCTCCTTATTGGCAAAGTAATAAACTTCTCTTTTACTAAAAAAAAAAATTACTATAAAATGCAATAATCCCACTTCTGGGTACTTATCCAAAGTTGAAGTCAGGATCTTGGATAGATGTTATTACAACAGCACTTCTCTGTTCACCACAGAACCATTTACAATAGCCAAACAGTGGAAATCACCTCTAGGTTGTTTGGACAGATGAATGAATAAAGAAAATGTTGTAGGTACATTCAATAGGATATTATTCTGTGTTTTTAAGAAAGGAGATCATGTCATTTACAGTAAAATGAATAACCTAGAGCAGCGGTCCCCAACATTTTTGGCACCAGGGGCTGGTTTCATGGAAGACAATTTTTTCATGGATGGGCAGGGCTCAGGGGAAGTGGGATCTGATGGGAGGCAGAACTCAGGAGGTGATGCCAGTGATAGGGAGCAGCTATGATACAGAGGAGGCTTCCCTCACTCACTGACCACTTCTCCTCCTGTTGTGCAGTTGGTTCCTAATTAGACCTTGGACCTCTATTGGTCCTCCACCTAGAGGCTGGGGTCTGCAGACCTACAGGACATTGTGCTCAGGGAAATAGGGCAGTGACAACAGGATAAATACTGCTTGATTCCACTAATGTGAGGTAGCAAACAACCAAACTCACAGAAACAGGGAGTAGAGGCTCAGTGCCTGTGGCTCAACGGGCCACATACACCTGAGCTGGCGGGTGCGAATCCACCCTGGGCTGCCAAACAACAATGACGACTGCAACCAAAAAATGGCCGGGCATTGTGGCAGGCACCTATAGTCCCAGCTACTTGGGAGGTAGAGGCAGGAGACTCGCTTGAGCTCAGGAATTGGAGGGTGCCGTGAGCTGTGATGCCACAGCACTCTATCCAGGGCGACAGCTTGAGGCTTTGTCTCAACAAAGCAAAACAAACAAACAAAAAAAAACAGGGAGTAGAATGATGGTTTCCAGTGGCTCGGGGAAAGATTCTAATCAAGGGGCATAAAGTTGCAGGTATAGAAAGTGAGTAAGTTTTAGAGATCTGTACAAAGTGTGCTTATATTTAACACTACTATGTTGCACACTTACAAATTTAAGTCTCTACTAAAAATAGAAAAAATATTAGGTTGGCTTCATGGTGGGTGCCTATAGTTCCAGCTACTTGGGAAACTGAGGCAGAAGGATCTCTTGAGGCCAAGAGTTTGAGAGATTGATGTTGCTGTGAGCTATGATGATGCCACGGCATTCTACCCAGGGTAACAGAATGAGACTCGGTCTTCCCCACCCCCCCCAAAAGATCTCATGTTAAACATTCTTACCATAATAAAATAAAAATTAAAAAAAAATTTAAAAACCCATTGACTTGTTACTTATTTAAATGCAAAGTTTGAATTCTTTGCGCTAGTGTTGCAGGACCTGTCCAGTGTGTGCATATCCTCTCTCAGCTAACATCCTTAACTTCCACTCCTCCCCGGGATGACTCTTCTCCAGAGGTCACTGTCTATTCTGTGTCTCTGGCCCACCTTGATTTTTCCTGTGTCTCTGCCTTTACTCATACCAGTCTATATTTCACTGAAATGACCTTTCCACTCAGCTCCCATGTATACAAAAGTCAAAGAGAAATCAAGCACTTTTTTCTCCACAAAATCTTTTCTGAATACCATACGGAAAGCACATTTTCTCTTCTCTGAATGCTGTGAGCACAGCAATTGTGCTCTTTTCAAGGCTTTGGTCACTTTCTACTCTGTTATGTACCTGCTTCCCTCAATAGACCTAAAGCTCCTTGAAAATAAAATTCAGCTCATGTTAGTATCCTCTTAAGTGACAGAAATAATGTTTGCAATGAATTAAGCCATCCTAGAAAACTAAACACAAGGAATACATTGAATAAAATAATTGCTAATAGAAAATAATTTATGTTTGGATTTGGCAACCATGGATAGTTATATAAGCCATGTTTAGGAGCAATATTCTTTTTCTTCAGAAACGTCTTTAACAGTTGATGATATTCAGTCCAAAAAGCCAAAGCCAGCTGCATAGCCTTTTTATTTGGCAGTAATGATAACCAGAACCAATAAAAAAGCCATGTTAGAGTCTATGTTTGCTTTCCTTCCTGTCACAAACAGAAAAGCTCAAACTCAGAAAGCATCAGACCAATCAACATCGCTTTTGCCTCATTTACTTGATTATTGTGTTAAGACATTTATGTTCTTGATTGGTTTGATGTAACCGCATCAGATTGTATGGAAAAAAATCAACACATTATAGCCCATGTATACATAAAGGTATTCATGATCCATGTGTATTTGACTTAATAAAAAAAAATTCAGATAGCAATGCCTTCATTTGGGCACCCACTATGATCACCTCATTCTTACCAAGGGCTGACTCCCACACAGGAGGGAGGCTTCAGATGGCTAAAGTAATTAGCCAAGTATACAGTCCATTCTCATGTTAAGGAATGCTCCACTTTGTGCATTTCAACAATGCACTCAACCATTACACAAAGGCTTGGTGTGAAAAGTTAACGAGCACTGGTTGCTTCCAGGCTCTTCCCTCCACCTCTTCCCTGCCTTGCCACAGCACCTTCGCCTGCCAAGGAGTCTTGCAGAAGGATTTCCTTACTTCTATTGTATTTGTTGTTTTTCCATCTTCTCATTTCAGTCTTGTTTAAATTTTGTGTTGGACTAAAGTGGCTATTGGTTGAAGTGGAACAAAGTGAAATCCAGTCTGGAAAAGGATAATGCTACTTTCCAACTTCTCATAACTGGGTATTCTACTCGCCTTGGCTCCACAAAATTCTCCAGTTATTTCCTTTTGGCAGCATCATTTTAGTGCACTTAATAAATTTGGACTTATGAGGGCGTAGAGTAGCCGCCTCAACATTTTTTTAGTGTTATGGACATTACTGTTTCCCTTAGAGAGAGCTGAGTAAAACACCTCCTGCTTTTTGTCATTTCTGGCTCAGTTGTCAGTTTCTGGATTTGCTGCTGTTAGTGGTGCTTCTGGGCAGGCAGAGTAAGATTTTATTTACCTGATATGATTTAACAAAGTCCAAGGGAATCATGGGGCCCCCAATCCTTTGCTTTCCTAAAGGATAGTCAGCTTCACCTTTTACATGTACTAGGTACTTAAAATTCCTCATTATTGTTAACCCCATAGACTATTTAACTCAAAAGTCACTTTCTCGGTGAAACCTCTCATAATTTCTTCCACTTCAGCCTCCTGCTCCAGAGGTAATAAATCATCCCTTCATCTTTTTTTCTGAGATTGAAAGTGGTTATATTCTATTATAAAATTAGTTTTATATGTTTCTGTCTCCCTTTCTGGAAAGTGAAAACCTCAAAGGTCACAGCCATAACTTATTCATCTTTTTTTGTCAGCATCTGACACATAGTAACAATTAACATTCCATGTGAGAATGTAGTGCCAAGATCCGACTGCTCTTCATTCCTTTAAATTCCTCCACTACCGAGCTTCTTAAACACATCATTCATAATCTTTTAAAAATTCTTGGGGAAAATAATTATGATGTAATGCTTATTTAGGAGTGATTGTTGGTAAACTATTAACGAATTCCTTATTGACAGAGATCTTTATCGGGATAAAAAATACTGGGGGCTAGGAACTGTGCCATGGGATGGTTTAAAAGGGACAGAAATGGCTTATAAGTGAATATACTAAAGATTTTAATTTTTTATTTATTTTTTAATTAAATCGTAGCTGTGTACAGTAGTGCAATCAAGGGGTACAATGTGCTGGTTTCATATACATTCTAAAACATTTTCATCAAACTGTTTAACATAGCCTTCATGGCATTTTCTTAGTTATTGTATGAAGACATTTGTATTCTGCATTTAGTAAGTTTCGCCTATATAAGATTTTAGTTTTAAGGTCAATCTATCTCTCAGTTCTAATTTACTGGAAAGCATTATTCATTCAAAAGTTTTGCCCATGGAGCATATAGAAGTTGACTGCAATAATTAATCTAAAGATGCATTTATATCTGCAGTATAACGGCATACACAAAACCTCACCTAGAGCCAATATGCCTTTAGGCTTGAAGTCACTAATGATGCGCCTATAAAAATGTTCCAGCTATTACCAAAAACCCTGGCAAGCTCAGGGCTATTTTCACAGCCAGCTCTCTGAGGTTCTCCGGTGACTCAGTGTGCCCTGCTACACCCTAGCTCATTAGGGTCTGGGATATCCAGACAGACATCAATTACTCAGCATTAAGTGCCTCTGTGTAAATGCTTATTTTGGATAATTCAGAAGGCTATTCTAGGGAAGTGCCATTAACTCCTCAGTAATTAGACTTAGGTTCAAAAAGCTTTTACTCAGGAAGGCCAGTTGCTTCAATTGAATAACAATTTATGAAAACTATGTCACACATGACTTAAACTGGGTTGTCTTCCAATCATTTTCCCGGCCGGGGTCTGCAGGATCCTTAGCATCCAAAAAAATTGTGTTCCCAAAGATTAATTCACTCACATATAGCAGCAACCCCGCAAAAGTCTCAATAAACTTCTCAATCTCTTCGATTGGCTTTTATGTTGCTGGCTCCACTTTTCTGAGCAGCCCGTGTTGTGGTACTTATAAGGGAGGCTGACTTATACAGCAAGACAGGGGTGAGACTGAGCCCCTAGTCCTCTCAGCACACTGCCATTGCTGTTGGCACCAGCAGGTTTCCTGGACAAGAAAAATTTAGGGTTACGAACATAATCTTTTTTAGACACCAAATTCATCATTTTGATCTTTTGTAAAAAAGGTACAGTGGCTCTTCATTGAAACCTGCATCAGATTTAAATTTGCCATCAGACACTTTTCTCTACCCTTTAGCATTTATAAAAGCACATTGGCATTAAGACTGATGTCTGACTATTAGACTATAAAATCCACCTATCATAATAAAGTTCTGCAAAGGTACCTTGATGAGATGATAGCTTCCAACCTGTGAGATTTACTGTAAACCTAATGCTGGTCATGAGCATGTGATCTACAATCAGAAAGCTCTTGCCTTCCTCCTTCATCTTACCTTTGTCATGTTACTTAGCTTTTGCACCTCAGTTTCTTCTTTTTTATGGTGATAATAATAGCATCTATTTCTTCATGATTGTTTAGGGTATGTACCAGCAAAAGGATATATTTAAATACATTGTCTCATTCACAGTAGGTACTCAATACAAGCTAGGAATTATATTTATTTATTTATTTGAGACAGAGTCTCATTTTATCACCTTTGGTAGAGTGCCATGGCATCATAGCTCACAGTAACCTGAAACTCCTGGCTCAAGTGATCCTCTTGCCTCAGCCTCCCAAGTAACTGGGACTACAGGTGCCTGCCACAACATCTGGCTATTTTTTAGAGATGGGGTCTTGTTCTTCCTCAGTCTGGTCTCAAACTTCTGAGCTCAGGTAATCTACCCACTTCAGCCTAACAAAGTGCTAGTATTATAGGCCTGAGCCACTGTGCCTGGCTGTCATTATTTATATCCATAGATAAAATATGCCCAGGTTACAGCACCAACATGTACACTATTCTATGAATAAAAGGGGCATGTAGTGTAAAATTTAATAAGCAGAGAAGAAGGGATTCTAGTGGATAGGTAAAATCAAGATTATGTGCAAAGAACTGGATATCAGAATAATATTAGACTTCTCAGTATCAAACACTAACACTGGAAAAGGATGGACTAATGCCCTAAAAAATGTGAAAGAGTGATTTTCAATGGGAAGTTCTATGTTGAAACAATTTAGCTATCTAGTGGATGGAAGAATGAATAATACATTACCAAGATCACATAACACGTCCATAAAACAAACTGGGTACCACGAAAAGGGGAACTGAATAAACAAAGAGAGAGGAGGCAGAAGGACAGATATAAGGAATTTTCCAAAAGTAATTTTAAGAAAGTAAATATGTTAACTTAAATAGAAGTTTTGGGGAGATAAAGTAAAAAAAAAAAATCTCAGAAAATAAGGAAATGAATAAGTTAAAGTAAGAGATAATAAAAGATGAAAGAGTAACACTCAAATTAGAAATATACAGAAAACAAAGAAGATTATAAATAAAATTATAATATATCTGAAGGCAAAAACACTAGAGAAAATAAACAGAGAAAAAATAAACTATTAAATGAAAAACATTTCAAGTTATTCACATTAGAATGCCCCATTCTAATTCTTAACATTTTATTATGGGTGAAAAACAATACAATGATTGAAAAGTGTATGACTGGAAACAATTAGAAGCACTGGAAGGGGAAAGAAAATCTAGATGCACATAATAGAAAATCTGAGTGACTTCAGAATACGCAACAGCAACTACTGGAGATAGAAGAAAACAGAATAATGGAATAATGCTGAAAATTCAGATGTACCAATAACCTGTCCATTTAGTTCATGGATAAAATAAATGCTAACTACACTTTCAGACCTACAAATGAGAGTTTTTATCACACACACACACACACACACACACACGACATTATCCAGCAAAGATTCTTATTCAACATATGATAAAAACACACTTATATGAGTGAGAGGGGAGAAAAAGCTCAATGGAAACAAAATAAAATCCAAAAATAGAAAGCAACAGCAGCTCCCTGTGAGGAAGAATCAGCAAAAGAACTCTGGAAGTATGAAAAATCATAGTAAAAGGACACCATAAAAGGGAATACCAGCTCTCTAGCAATGGATACCAAGAAAAATGAAAATACTGAAATCACTGATAAAGAAATACAAACATGCTGTGTAAGGAGGCTCACTAAAATCCAAGAGAATACAAAAAACCAACTCAAAGAAATCAGTAAGACAATTTAGGAAATGAATGGAAAATTTACTAAAAGGATTGACATTAAAAAGAAAAACAAATAGAACATTTGGAAATGAAAAATTCATTCAGGAATTATAAAACACAGTGGAAAGTTTTAAGAACAGATTAAACCAGGAAAAGGGAAGAATCCCAGGGTTTAAAGACAACTCTTTTGAATTAACTCAGTAAAAAAGAAAGAATAGCAAATTAAGAGGAATGAATAAGCCTATGAGAATATGGGATTATGCAAAACAGCCAATTATAAAAATAATAAGAATCCCCAAGGAGGAATAAGGAAATGCGCAAGGGTCCCAAAACCTATTCAAGGGAATAATTGAGGAAAACTTCCGTGGTCTTGCAAGAGATTAAAACAGGTGTCCTCCAACTTTTTAAATAGGGGGCCAATTCACTATCCTTCAGACTGTTGGAGGGCTGGACTATAGTTTAAAAAAAAACAAACTATAAACAAATTCCTATGCACACTACACATATCTTATTTTGAAGCAAAAAACAAAATGGGAACAAATACAATTCACACCAATGCATGTGGCCCCTGTGGGCCGTAGTTTGAGGACCCCTGGATTAAAACATCTAAGTGCAAGAAGCTCAACAAATACCTGAGAGATTCATCACAAAGGGGAAATCACCAGGATACATAGTCATCAGAAAAGCTAAAGTCAACACATAGGAGAATGTCCTGTAAGCCTTAGGGCAAAAACATCAAGTCACTTAAAAGAGAAAAATCCATCAGGCTAACTACAAGTTTCTGAACCAAAACCTAATAAGCTGGAAGGGATTGGGCCCTATCTTTAGTCTTCTTAAATAAAACAAATGCCAAACTAGAATTTTATATCCTGGAAAACTAACTTTCATATACGAAAGAAAAATAAAGACTTTTCTAGGTAAGCAAACACTGAAGGGATTTGTCAAAACAAGACCTACTTTGCAGGAAACATTCAGAAGTGCATTATACACAAATCAGCATAATAGTAAACACCAGTATAAAACTACCCAAAAACTAAAGCTCAGAGTTAACAGAACAATAGTCCAAGTGGTAAAACAAAGCATTAAGATTCTAACCAAGGGCATGAAAAGAACAGCATTCCATATATTAATTTTATCAATTAACAAGAATGGCTTGAATCTCCCACCCAAGAGACATATGTTGGATAAATGGATACAAAATATAAACCGAATATCTTCGATCTCCAGGAAACACATCTAACTCACAGGATTCATACAGACTCATAAAGAGATGGAAAAATGTATTCCTTGCAAAAGGAAACCAAAAGAAAGCAGATGCAGCCATTCTCATATCAGATGAAATTGACTTTAAATCAACAAGAGTACAGAAAGACAAAGTAGGTCATTATATAACAGTAAAGGGAGAATTTCAACAAGAATATGTAACAGTGTTAAATATTCATGCACCTAAAACAGGAGCACTCAGATTTTCAAAACAAACTCTACTAGATCTGAGCAGAGATAAACATTAGCTTCATAATTTCTGGGGACTTCAATACTCCACTAACAGAACTGGACAGATCTTCCAACCACAAAATAAATAAACATTGAACTTAAATGGACTGGACTCTAATTCAATGGGCCTAAGAGATATTTACAGAATACTTTATCTAAAAAGTATTGAATATACCTTCTTCTCATCAGTACGTGGAATATTCTTTAAGACAGATAATATTTTAGGCCACAAAACACGGTTCAAAAAATTCAAAAAATTAGAAATCAACGATAAATCCTCTCAGACCACATGGAATAAAACTAGAAATAAACTCAAAGGAGAAATACTTAATTCTACACAAAAATCATAGAAATTAAACAACCTGCTGCTGAAAGATTATTGGATCAATAATCAAATGAAGGTAGAAATTGAAAGACTCCTCTAAGTAAATTACAAAGGTGACAAAAGCTATCAAAATCTATGGAGTTCAGCAAAAGCAGTCCTAAGAGGAAACTTCATACCCTTAAAACACTGGCATCAAAAACATAGACAGAACACAAATTAGCAATCCAATGTCATACCTCAAGAAACTAGTAAAGGAACTAGAAAAGAAAGAGTAAATCAAACCCCAAGCCAGAAAAAAGAAATAACTAAGAGAAGAGCTAAATGACTTGAGAACAAGAAAATAATGAAGAAGAGCAATGAAACAAAAAGTTAGTTCTTTGAAAAGATGACCACAGTTAATAGACCTATTACTTGATTAATCAGAAACTGAAACTGAATCAGAAATGGAAAAGGAAATATTGCAAGTGGTACTACAGAAATACAAAATATAATCTGTGTACTATATGAAAATCTCTAAGCACATAAACTTGAAAATGTGGAGGAAATGGACAAATTCCTAGAAACACACAACCTCCCAGGACTTAATCAGGAAGAAACCAAACTCTTGAGCATTCTAATAATGAGCAAAAAGTTTGAAGCAGCAATAAAAAAATCTTTCAACCTAAAAGAAAGGTCTTACCAGATAGATAAACAATTGAATTTTAATCAGACCTTCAAAAAAGAGTTGGTACTATGCTGCAGAAAATATTCCATAACATTGAGAAGAAGGAAATCTACCTCAAATCATTCTATGAAGCTACTTTCGCCTTGATACCAAAGCCAGGAAAGGATATAAGACAGAAAGAAAACTACAGACCAATATCCCTTATGAGTATAAATGCAAAATCCTCAATAAAATATTAGTAATCCAAATTCAATAGCATATTGAAAAAAATAATTCCTTAAAGGTATGATGAAGTGGGCATCATCCCAGGGATCTAAAGAGGGTTCAACATTAATACATTGATAAATATGATTGACCACACAAAGAGAAGCCAAAACAAAGGGATAAATCCTTTCATCATAAAACCCTTCAACACAGTAGGCACAGAGGGAACATACCTCAACATTATAAAAGCCTTATATGACAAACCAATACTGAATAGTGAAAAGTGCAAAGTTTTCCCTCTAAGAGCTGCAATAAGACAAGGATGTCCACTGTCACCATTTTTATTCAGCAAAGTGCTAGAACTCTTAGCCAGAGCAACAGGCAAGAGAAAGAAATTAAGGGTATCCAAATTGGGAAAGAGGAGGTCAAACAGTAACTTTTTTGCTGATGACAAGATCTCCTGTATAGAAAACCCCAAAGATTCCAACAAGAGACCACTAGAATTGATAAATTCCCCAAACTCTCAGGTTACAAATTAAACGTACACAAATCAGTAGCATTCTTATGTATCAATAATAGCCAAGTGAGAGTCAAATCAAAGAGTCAATACCATTTACAATAGCTACAAAGAAAATAAAATACCTAGCAATATATTTAACCGAGGAGGTAAAAGGTATCTACAAAGAAAACTATGAAATACTGAGGAAAGAATTTGCAGAGGATACAAACAAATGGAAAAATATATCACGTTCATGAATTTGTAGAATTAACATTCTTAAAATGTCTATACTACCAAAAGTGATTTACAGATTCAATGCAATCCCCTTCAAAATAGCAATATCATATTTCACCAATCAAGAAAAAATAATTCTTTGCTTTGTATGGGACCAGAAATAAGGCCAAATAGTCAAGGCAATCTTAAGCAAAAAAACCAACTCTGGAGACATCACATTACCAGACTTAAAACTATACTTAAAAATGCAAGGCAAGGGCAGAGCAAGATGGCGGCCGAGTAACAGCTTCCTTGCAACTGGGCACAGTGAGTCTGGGGAAAGAAGACTGTAAGCATCTTTGGCTGGTAGAATCTGCCCAGAAACAACCTTTTAGGGATACAGGGAGTCAGCTTGAGACTTCTGGACCCCATGAGGAGAACAAAAGCAGTGGAGAACTGGCAAGTGGTTGCCTGTGTTCATTGCATAAGAACTGGCAAGTGGTTACCGGTGTTCATTCGGTCTAATCCTGCTGGCAGCTGTAAGTACAGCAGCAGTGAGATTGCAAACTGGAAAGTCCTTACCTGTCAGCTGGTTTTTGTTTTTTTTGGACTTGGCACTCAGTTAAACTTCCTTGGGGGGAACTTGAGCAAGAGTGTAGAGGACTTTAAGTATTGTCTAGGGTCCCATACTGAGCTGCTGAGCCAAATGGAACTAAGAGTGTTTGGCTGTGGGACACAGGGAGCCATTGTGGGAGAACTGCCCTGGCAAGTTCCTCCTTCAGGGTTGCAGAGCAAAGACCAGGTGGAAGCAAATAATCTAGTAACTGAGCAGCCTAAAGGCGGGGACTGAGATACCTTGTAGCCTTAGCCCTCAGGGGCATAGAGTGAGACCCCTTTTGGCACACTGGGTAAATGGATAGCCACTACAGGAATGATTCCAGCAACAAGTTCTTTCCTGGGAAAGCTTCAACTTAGCCAAAGTAAGCAGTATAAAGTGCCTTGTAATCAGGCTGAGGAGAGATTTAGGCTCTCTACCCTGTGGGGTTTGAGAAATCATCAGAGGCCTCCAGTCTCCATCTCATACAGCTGTATCAGCGTTGTGAATAACATCTCATACTCCAGAAGATCACCTGTTTCCCAGACAATATTCAGTAAGATATATATATACTGCTTTGTTTGTTTGTTTGGGTTTTTTTTTGTTTTTATAATTTCAACATTTTCCCTATAGATTTTTCTTTTCTTTTTTTTCTCTTTCTTTTCTTTCTTCATTTATTTAGTTTAAATACAGTTTTCCATTGTTGCCTTTTTTCAACAATTAGAATTTCATTTTTGCTAGTGTTTCTACCCCGATTGGTTTCTCCCCCAATTTTATCCCGTAAAGTTTTCTGTTTACCAGTTTTGGTTTGATTTATCATTTTTGTCTTTCCACTCTACTTGGTGGAAGTGGGGTACTGTGTCAAAACAGATTGGAAAAGAGTTGCTGACCTCAAGGGAACCACCCAATCTGGCACCCCCAGAGGTTGGGGGTTTTTAAGGACTCATCAAAACCCTAGTCCAGAGCATGGCAACTTAAAGAGCAAAAGGAAGTGAAAGGAAAATTAGGGCAAGGAAACAGATAAAAGAAATCACTCTAGAGGAAGAATCAGCAGAAAACTCCTGGCAACATGAAAAACCAGTCCAGTGCAGCGCCCCCCACCCCAAAGGGACTGTGAGGTAGCTACTGCAGAGGATTCCACCTATAAAGAAATGTTACAAATGACAGAAAAGGAATTTAGAATACAGATCATGAAAATAATAAAGGAAATGATGGAAACAATGAAGGAAACTGCTGATAAAGTGAAAAATAAATAAAAGAAAATACAAAAACAGAATCAAATAAGAGATGAATGATATTAAAAATATTAAAAGGAGATAGAAGTGCTGAAGGATCTGAAGCAGTCATTAGGGAACTTAAAGATGCAATAGAAAGTATCAACAACAGACTAGACCATACAGAAGAAAAAAACTCAGAGGAAGAGGATCAAGCTCTTGAGATAACTCAGATAGTTAAAGAGACAGAAAAGAAGAGAGAGAAAGCAGAACGTTCACTGACAGATTTATCGGACTTTATGAAGCGTTCACATGTATGAGTTATAGGCATCCCAGAAGGGGAAGAAGAATGCCCCAGGGGAATGGAAGGCATACTAGAAAATATTATAAATGATTATTTCCCAAATATCACCAAAGATTCTGACACATTCTTTTCAGAGGGATATCGGATCCCAGGTCACCTCAACTCCAATGGAGCTTCTCCAAGACACATTGTGTTGAACCTGTCTTTTATTTGTCTTGACTGTTAAAGACTGTAAAAGACTTTTAAAGTCAAGACAAATAAAAGATTCTTCAAGCTGCCAGGAGTAAGCACCAGTTGACCTACAGGGGCAAATC
>CAUYON010177610.1:0-10646 GCA_963573935.1 Arctocebus calabarensis | reverse complement strand
AAGTAAAAGATAATTTCAAAAAACAGATCATGCGAAATCTTATAGACAATAAAAAAAGAAGAAATATTTCAAAGTCATTCTACTTAATCTGGATATACCTGATGTTAAAATTGGAGAAAATATATTGTTATAAAGGGAAATTACAAACATATTTCACTTATAAATGAGGATGCAATATCCTAAACAACATATTAACAAGTTGAATTAAAAATTAATGTTTAAGTCCCAGCTACTTGGGCAGCTGAGGCAAGAGAATCGCTTAAGTCCAGGAGTTAGAAGTTGCTGTGAGCTGTGTGATGCCACGGCACTCTACCAAGGGCGATAAAGTGAGACTGTGTCTCTACAAAAAAAAAAAATTAATTAATTAATTAATGTTTAAGTAATGTACTTTGGTCAAAATTGAATCCAGTTTATGTGAGAATTAGTCACTATTTTCTTTCCTTTTTTTTTTTTTTGTTTTCTTTCCCTCACCACCTCCCTCCTTCTCTGTCTGCTCTCTCCTTCCCCCATGCCCCACTGTGTCATTAATTGTCATTAATTGTCCTCATATCAAAGTTGAATACATAGGATTCATGCTTCTCCATTCCTGTGATGCTTCACTAAGAATAATATGTTCCACCTCCATCCAAGTTAGTACAAACGCTACAAAGTCTCCATTCTTTTTGATGGCTGAGTAATATTCCATGGTATACATATACCATAGCTTACCAATCCATTCTTGGGTTGAAGGACATTTAGACTGTTTCCTCACTTTAGCAATTGTAAATTGGGCTATGATAAACAGCCTAGTACAAGTGTCTTTATAATAAAAATTGTTTTTTCCTTCTGGATAGATGCCCAGTAATGGGATTGCAGGATCAACTGGGAGGTCTAGGTTGAGTTCTTTGAGGTTTCTCCATACTCTTTCCAAAAAGGTTGCATTAGTTTGCAGTCCTACCAGCAGTGTAAAAGTGTTCCTTTCTCTCCACATCCGCACCAGCATCGGCAATTTTGAGATTTTGTGATATAGGCCATTCTTGCTGGAATTAGATGATATCTCAGGGTAGTTTTAATTTGCATTTCTGTAATAATTAGGGATGATGAGCATTTTTTCATGTGTTTACTGGCCATTCGTCTGTCATCTTTAGAGAAGATTCTATTCATCTCTCTTCCCCATTGATGTATGGGATTGTTGGTTTTTTTTCTTATAGATTAATTGAAGTTCTGTATAAATCCTGGTTATTAAACTTTTGTCTGATTCAAAATATGCAAATATCCTTTCCCATTGGGTATGTTGTCTATTTGCTATGGCTGTTGTCTCCTTGGCTGTACAGAAGCTTTTCAGTTTAATTAAGTCCCATTTGTTTATTGTTGCTGTTGTTGCTATTGCCATGGCAGTCTTCCTCATAAAGTCTTTCCCCAGCGTGACATCTTCCAGTGTTTTTCCAATTCCTTCTTTGAGGATTTTTATCATTTCATGCCTTAAATTTAAGTCCTTTATCCATCTTTAATCAATTTTTTATGAGTGGAGAAAGGTGCGCATCCAGTTTCAGTCTTTTACCTTATGGATATCCAATTCTCCCAGCACCGTTTATTGAATAAGGAATCTTTCCCCCAGTGAACACTCTTGTTTGGTTTATCAAAGATTAGGTGGCTGTAAGTTGTTGGTTTCATTTCCAGGTTTTCTACATGATTCCAAGTATCTATGTCTCTATTTTTGTGCCAGTACCATGCTGTCTTGACCACTATGGCTTTGTAATACAGCCTAAAATCTGGAATGGTGATACCCCTGGCTTTGTTTTTATTATTGAGAACTGGCTTAGCTATACGGGTTTTTTTCTGGTTCTATACAAAGTGCAGAATCATTTTTTTCAAGTCTTGAAAGTAGAATGTTGGTATTTTAATAGGGATGGCATTGAATTGGTAAATTGCTCTGGGAAGTATAGACATTTTAATAAAGTTGATTCTTCCCAGCCATGAGCATGGTATGTTCTTCCATTTGTTAAAGTCCTCTGCTATTTCCTTTCTTAGGGTTTCATAATTTTCTTTATAGAGGTGTTTCACATCTTTTGTTAGGTATATTCCTAAGTATTTCATTTGGGGCTATGGTGAAGGGAGTTGTGTCCTTAATTAACCTCTCATCTTGGCTGTTGTTGGTGTAGACAAAGGCAACTGACTTGTGAACATTGACTTTATATCCTGAGACATTACCATATTCTTTGATGACTCCAAGAGTCTCATAGTTGAGTCTTTGGGGTTCTCTAAGTATAAGATCATATCATCAGCAAAAAGGGAGAGTTTGACCTCCCTTTATTCTGGTTCTTCTCTATGGAGGAGGCACATACTGTCTGCGTCTAGCTGGCTTTCTTGGTCTGCTTTCATGTTATAGGAGGAAAAACTCAGGCTGAGGAAAAGCAAGTGACTCATTCAAGGTCACACAGCTGAGTGGCAGAGCCCCTGCTCCTAAGCACTGGGCTTGATTCTTTAAAAATCACTCCACACTGGGACATGCTGAAAGAGCCAAAGTATTAGTATATAAAAAAATAGTTCACTTTATATAAGACTGGTTCAGCATGGGGTAATATTTATATAACCATTAAAAATTTCAGAAAAGATAAAATTACCTTTGGAGATAAAATGGCTTGGAAGCTTTTCTGATTTAAAAGATTAACAAGAAATAGAGTTGGGAACACTGAAGTGTTTTCCATGTTTCCTCTTTTGCCAGCTCTCTAGGAACTAACTAAATTAATTCTCTTTCTCCCTTTTTCTGTTTTTTTTTTTTTTTTGTTTGTTTGTTTGAGACAGAGTCTCACTATATCACCCTCAGTAGAGTGCTGTGACATCATAGCTCACAGCAACCTCAAACTCTTGGGCTTAAGTGATTCTCCTGCCTCAGCCTCCCAAGTAGCTGGGACTACAGGTGGGACTACAGCTATTTTTTTATTGCAGTTGTCATTGTGATTTAGCTGGCTCAGGCCAGGTTCGCACTCACCAGTCTCAGTGTATGTGGCTGGCACTGTAACCACTGTGCTATGTGCACTGAGCCTCTCTATTTTTCTGAATGGGAAAAATGATATTGCTTCTCAGTATGGTGTTTGGAATAATTTCTATACTAGAAATGAGAAACATTTCCTTCTATTAAATATGTTCTATACGATGACCACAGAGTAGGCCATACACAGTCATAGTTAGAAAAAAAGAGGGAGGGATAAAAAGGAGAAAGGATGCATGGGGAGATTCAGACTCATGGATTCAGAAACAATAGGTGTATTTAAAGGGAAAGAAAGACAGGAAATCCCAGACACAGTGGCTCAGCACTCATAGCTCAGTGAGTAGAGTGCTGGCCACATACACTGAGGCTGGCAGGTTCGAGTCCAGCCTGGACCTGCTAAACAACGACAACTGCAACCAAATAATAGCTGGGCATTGTGGTGGGTGCCTGTAGTCCCAGCTACTTGGGAGGCTGAGGCAAGAGAATCACTTAAGCCCAAGAGTTAGAGGTTGCTGTGTCAGCACTCTACTGAGGGAGACATAGTGAGACTCGGAAAAAAAAAAAAAAAAGAAATGGAATAATACTGAGGAATTAACAAAAACTAGAGGAGAGGTGGTGTGTATCTGTACTTATGTACAGAGCTCACTCTTTGTGACTCCATAGTTTTTTTTTTTTTATTGTTGAGGATTCATTGAGGATATGGAGAACCAAGTTACACTAACTGCATTTGTTAGGTAAAGTCTCTCTTATAATTGTGTCCCACCTCCAAGAGGTGTGTCACACACTGTGAGCCCCCAATCCCCTCCCTCCTTCCCTCTCTCCCCTTCCATCTTCCCCCATCCCCTTCCAGGTACTAGATCATCAATTGTCCTCATATCAGAATTGAGTACACTGAATTCTTGCTTCTCCATTCTTGTGATGCTTTACTAAGAATGTGTTTCAACCAGAATAATACAAAAGATGTAAAATCTCCATCTTTTTTAGTGACTATTTCATGGTATACACATACCACAGCTTGTTAATCCATTCCTGGATTGGTGGGCATTTAGGTTATTTCCACAGTTTGGTGATTGTAAATTGGGCTATGGTACACAGTCTACTTCAAATGTCTTTATGATAAAAGGATTTTTTTTCTTCCGAGTAGATGCCCAGTAATGGGACTGCAGGAACATATAGGAGGTCTAGTTTGAGTTTTTTGAGGATTTTCCATACTTCCTTCCAAAAGAGTTGTAGTCCCACCAGCAGTCCCAGAGCAGTGTTCCCTTCTCTCCACATCCACGCCAGCATCTACAAGCTTTGAGATTTTGTGATTGCTCAGCGCTTGTAGCTCAGTGGCTAGAGCGCCAGCCACACACACCGGAGCTGGCAGATTTGAACCCAGCCTGGGCCTGCCCAACTACAATGACCAACAACCAAAGAATAGCCAAAAAAAAAAAAAAAAAATAGCCAGGAGCTGTGGTGGGCACCCAACTTCTTGGGAGGCTGAGGCAAGAGAATCGTTTGAGCCCAAGAATTGGAGGTTGCTGTGAGCTGTGATGCCACACTACTCACTGAGGGAGACATAGTGAGGCTCTGTCTCAAGGAAAAAAAAAAAGAGATTTTGTGATGTGGGCCATTCTCACTGGCATTAGGTGATATCCCAGGGTGGTTTTGATTTGCATTTCTCTGATAATCAGGGACGATGAGCATTTTTTCATATGTTTGTTAGCCATTCATTGGCTTTCTTTAGAGAAGTTTCTATTCATCTCTCTTGCCGCTTGATATAAGAGATTGTTGGCTCTTTTTATGTTGATTAATTTGAGTTTTCTGTAGATCCTAGATCAAGCTTTTGTCCAAATCATAATATCAGAATATCTTTTTCCATTCTGATGGTTGTCTGTTGGCTTTGGTTATTGTCTCCTTAGCCACACAGGCTATTGAATTTAATTAAGTCCTCTTAGTTTATTTTTGTTGTTGTTGCAATTGCCATGGGACTTTCCTTATAAAGTCTTTCCTAGTCTGATAACATACTTTCTTTGAGGAGTATTATTGTTTCATGCCTTACATTTAGATCTTTTATTCATCTTGAATCAATTTTAGTGAGTGGAGAAAGGTGCTGGCCCAGTTTCAGTCTTTTGCATGTTATCTAGTTCTCCTAGCACTTTTTATTTATTTATTTATTTTTTTAAATTCTTTTTTTATAGCACTGTGTCACCATCGGTAGAGTGCCATGACACAGCAACCTATAGCTCTTGGGCTTAGACGATTCTCTTGCTTCAGCCTCCCGAGTAGCTGGGACTACAGGTGTCCACCACAACACCCGGCTATTTTTTTGTTGCAGTTTGGCTGGGGCCGTGTTTGAACCTGCTACCCTCAGAATATGGGGCTGGTGCCCTACTCACTGAGCCACAGGCGCTGCCCTCCCAGCACCATTTATTGAATAGGGATTCTTTCCCTCAGTGTATGTTCTTGTTTTGTTTATTAAAGATTAGGTGACTGGCTCGGTGCCTGTGGCTCAGTGGGCTAAGGCACCAGCCACGTACACCTGAGCTGGCGGGTTCAAATCCAGCCCAGGCCCACCAAACAACAATGACGGCTGCAACCAAAAAAAAAAAAAAATGGCCGGACGTTGTGGCAGGTGCCTGTGGTCCCAGCTACTTGGGAGGCAGAGGCAAGAGACTCGCTTGAGCCCAGGAATTGGAGGTTGCTGTGAGCTGTGATGCTATCCAGGGGTGACAGCTTGAGGCTCTGTCTCAAAAAAAAAAAAAAAAAAAAGATTAGGTGTCAGTAAGATGTTCATTTCATTTCATGGTTTTCAATTTGGTTCCAGATGTCTATGTCTTTATTTTTGTGCCAATAGCATGCTGTTTTGATCTCTATGGCCTTGTAGGATAGCCTTAAAGTCTAGTAGGCTGATGCCCTGACCTTGTTTTTATTGCTAAGAATTGCCTTAGCTATACAGGTTTTTTCTGGTTCCATACAAAATGAAGCATTATTTTTACCAAATCTTTTTTTTTTTTTTTTTTTTTTAGAGACAGTCTCATTTTTTCACCCACGGTAAGATGCCCTGGTAAGCTCACCACAACCTCCAGATCTTGGGCTTCCAGTGGTCCTCAACCTTCCTAATGCCCACGTTGTTACAAATTGAACAAAGGGGTCATGACCCACAGGTTGAGAACCAATGGCTTAGGTGATTCTCTTGCCTCAGCCTCTGGAGTAGCTGGGACAACAGGAGCCCGTCACAATGCCTGGCTATTTTTTTGTTGCAGTTTGGCCGGGGCTGGGTTTGAACCCACCACCCTCGGTATATGGGGCCAGTGCCCTACTCACTGAGCCACAGGTGCTTCCCAATTTTTTCCAAATCTTGAAAGTATGATGTTGGTAATTTATGATTTCTATACCATGCACTACCTGATTGTGCCACAGGAGCACTGGTGATGTTGGTATTTTAGTGGGGATAGCATTGAACCTCTAGATTGCTTTGGGAAGTATAGACTTTTTTTGTTGTTTGTTTGAGACAGCCCCCTCAGTATATGGGGCTGCCACCCTACTCACTGACCCACAGGCGCTGCCTGGGAAGTATAGACATTTTAACAATGTTGATTCTTCACAGCCATGAGCATGGTATGTTCTTCCATTTGTTAATATCTTCTGCTATTTGTTTTCTTAGGGTTTCATACTTTTCTTTATAGAGGTCTTTCATCTTTTTTGTTAGGTATATTCCTAGGTATTTCATTTTCTGTGAAGGGAATTGTGTCCTTAACTTCTCATCTTGGCTGTTATTGGCATATACAAAGGCTACTGATTTGTGGACATTGATTTTATGTTCTGAGACATTACTGTATTTTTTGATCACTTCCAGGAATCTTGTGGTTGAATCTTTGGGGTTCTCTAAGTATAAGATCATGTCATTGGCAAAGAGGGAGAATTTGACCTCCTCTGCCCCCATTTGGATGCCCTTTACTTTCTTCTCCTGCCTGATTGTATTAGCTAAAACTTCCAGTACTATGTTGAATAGTAGTGGTGACAGAGGACAGTCTGTCTAGTTCCAGTCCTAAGTGGAAAAGCTTTCAGTTTTACTGCATTCAGTATAATATTAGCCAGTGGTCTTGTTGTAGTTGGCTTCAATCAGTTTGAGAAATGCGCTACCTATGCCTATTTTCTTCAGAGTTTTATTTAGAAAAGAATGCTAAATTTTTTTGAATGCTTTTTCTTCATCTATTGAGAGGATCATATGGTCTTTGTTTTTGCTTTTGTTGATATGAATCATATTTATGGACTTGCATATGTTAAACGAGCCTCACATCCCTGGGATGAAACCTATTTGATCATGATGAATGATTTTTTTTAATGTTTAGATATAATCTATTAGCCGGGATTTTATTGAGAATTTTTGCATCTATATTTGTTAGTGAAATTGGTCTGAAATTCTCCTTTTTAGTTGGGGCTTTTCTTGGTTTTGGTATCAGGGTGATGTTTGCCTTGTAGAATGTGTTGGGGGAAGATTCCCTCCTCCTCAATTCTTTTGAATAATTTCTGTAGAATGGGTATAAGCTCTTCTGTGAAGGTTTGATAGAATTATGGTGTGAAGCCATCTGGACCAGGGCTTTTGTTTGTTGGGAAATTTTTTATTGTTTCTTTAATCTCAGTTCTTGAAATTGGTCTGTTCAAGAGATCTATTTCTTCTTGATTAAGTCTAGGGAGAGGATGTGATTCCAGGTATTGATTCATTTCCTCCACATTGTCAAATTTCTGTGCATAGAGTTTCTTGTAGTACTCAGACATGATCTCTTGTATCTCTGTGGCATCTGTTATTTCTCCTTTATCATGTCTGATTGAGGTTATTAGAGATTTTACTTTTCAGTTTGTAGTTAATTTGGGCAAAAGTTTATCAATTTTATTTATATTTTCAAAAAACCAACTTTTAGTTTCATTAAATTTCTGAATGATTCTTTTGTTTTCAATTTCATTAATCTCTGATTTAATTTTGGTTATTTCTTTTCTTCTGCTGGGTTTGGGATTAGATTGTTCTTTTTTTTTTCCAATTTCATAAGATGGTTCATGAGTTTGTTGATGTGCTCTTAAATGTAGGCATCTAATGCAATAATTTTTCCTCTTAAGACTGCTTTTGCTGTACCCCACAGGTTTTAGTAACTTGTGTCTTTATTGTTGTTATATTTGAGGAATTTAATGATTTCCTCTTTTATCTCTTCCTGAACCCATCTATAATTCAGTGTAAGGTTGTTTAATTTCCAAGTCTTTGTGTGGGGATGAGTGCTTCTGTTGGAGTTGAGTTCCCCACTTATTGCCTTGAGGCTGAGAAGATAGAAGGTATAATTTCTATTCTTTTAATTTTGCTGAAGTTTAATTTGTATCCTAGGATGTGTTTGATTTTAGAGTAAGTACTATGGGCTGACAAGAACAATGTATATTTCTTAGCTTTGGGACAGTGTGTTCTGTATATGTCTATTAATCCCATTTGTTCTAGGGTTGCATTTAAGTCCTTTGAATCTTTATTTATGTTTAGATGATCTGTCCAGTTCTGTCAGAGAGGTGTTCAAGTGCCTGACTATTATGGTGTTTTTGGATATCATATTGCCCATCAAGTTCTGTTTCACAAATCTGGGAGCATTTAAACTGGGTGCATAAATTTTTAAAATTGAAATGTCTTCTTGTTGAATTATTCACTTGACTAGTATAAAGTCACCATATTTGCCTTTCTTAACTTTAGTTGCTTTAAATCCACTTGTGTCTGAAAATAAGATCGCAATTGCTCATTTCTTCTGATTTCCATTTGCTTGAAATACTGCTTTCCATCCTTAATCCTGAGAGTCTTGATTTGTCCTTCAAGGCTAGATATGTCTCCTGGAGACAATCTATGGATGGCTTGTGTTTTTTTTTTGTTGTTGTTAGAGACAGAGTTTCACTTTGTCACCCTTTGTAGAGTGCCATGGCTTCACTGCTCACAGGAAGCTCAAGCTCTTGGGCTTAAGTGATTCTCTTGCCTCAGCCTCCCAAGTAGCTGAGACTACAGGTACCTGCTACAGTGCCCAACTATTTTTAGAGACAGGGCCTTGCTCTGGCTTAGACCAGTCTTGAACTCATGTGCTCAGGCAATCCACCTGCCTTGGTCAGAGTGCTAGGATTATAGGTGTGAGCTACTGTGTCTGGCCTGGCTTGTGCTTTTTTATTCAATCAGCCAGCTTGTGCCTTTTTTCAGTGGTGAGTTCAGTTCATTGACATTTATTGAGAGAATTGATAAGTTTGGTAGAGTTCTATTCATCTTATTTTGTCCAAGTCCATTGTGTAGTTTTATCCTTTGTGCCATTGAGGAAGCTATGTTTTGACCTTTAGCTTCTGGGTGTTTACTTTGCTGGTGATCCATTGTGGTGTTCAGTCTTGAGAATAGGTCAAGTATTTCCTTGAGCTGGTCTTATTGTGGTAAATTTCCTCAGTGCTAGTATATCCATAAAATATTTGCTTTCTCCATCAATTTTGAAGTTTAGTTTAGTAGGATACAGAATTCTAGTCTGAAAATTGTTTTATTTAAGAATATTCAAGAGGGATGACCATGTTCTTCTGGCTTGGAAGGTTTCAGTTAAAAAGTCTGCTGTCATCCTAACAGCTCTGCCTCTGTAGGTCAGTTGGCGCTTACTCCTGGCTGCTTACAGAATTTTTTCTTTCATCTTGTCTTTGGACACATTCATTATAATGTGTCTTGGAGAGGCTCTGTTTGAATTGAGATGACCTGCGGTTCAGTATCTATCTGAAAGGAGTACCTTGGGGCCTTTAGAAAAACGTGGGAAGTTTTCCTTTATGATAGTCTCCAGTAGAGCTTCCATTCCTTCTGGACAGTCCTCTTCCCCTGCAGGAATCCCTATTATTCATATGTTTGAACACTTCACAGAGTCTCTTAGTTCTCTAAGTGCCTGTTCTGGTTTCTCTCTTTTCTTTTCTGCCTCTTTAACTACTTGGGTTAACTCAAAAACTTTATCCTCTAGCTCTGAAGTTCTTTCTTCTCCAGGGTCTAACTTATTTTTGATACTTTCTACTGCTTCTTTACGTTTCCTGATTCTCTCCATCATTTCCTTAAGCTCCACCATATTCTTTCTACATTCTACATATCTCTCATCCAATTGTTGGTTCTATCTTTCCATTTTCTTGTCTATTCCTTTTATTGTCTTTATCATCTATATTTTAAGTTCCCTTTCTGTCAAGTCCATTTATTTCTTATAGGTGGAGTCTTCCTCAGTAGCTACCTTATGGTCCCTTGGGGGAGTTCCTCTGTTTTGGTTTTTCATGTTGCTTGAATTTTTCTTTTGTTCCTCCTCGTTCCTCCTTTTTCCTTCTCACTGCCTCCTTTGTTTTAAACAGAAGTCCTTGCTGTTGATGACAGTATGTTGCAATGTGTTGCCAGGACACCAAGTGGCACTGTGGTTTTCTTTTAGGAGACAGAGAGTACAGCCAGTAACCTCTATGGACTTTATTCCAAACTTAGTCACCTTTGGTGTTTGTCTGATTGTTTCCTCAGCTTTCAGACTCTGCCATGTTGGAATTTTTTTTTTTTTTTTTGAGACAGAGTCTCAAGCTGTCACCCTGGATAGAGTGCTATGGCATCACAGCTCACAGCAACCTCCAATTCCTGGGCTCAAGTGAGTCTCCTGCCTCTGCCTCCCAAGTAGCTGGGACTACAGGC
>CAUYON010177608.1:0-26440 GCA_963573935.1 Arctocebus calabarensis | reverse complement strand
GCCTGTAGTCCCAGCTACTAGGGAGGCTGAGGCAAGAGAATCGCTTAAGCCCAAGAGCTGGAGGTTGCTGTGAGCAGTGTGACGCCACGGCACTCTACCCAGGGCGATAAAGTGAGACTCTGTCTCTACAAAAAAAAAACTTGCCATTGTCAGAAGTGAAAGGAGGCAGCACCTGTGGCTCAGTGGGTAGGGTACAGGCCTCATATACCGAGAGTGGTGGATTCGAACCCAGCCCTGGCCAAAATGCAACAGCAAAAAAAATAGCCGGGCGTTGTGGCGAGTGCCTATAGTCCCAGCTAATCAAGAAGATGAGGCTAGAGAATTGCCTAAGCCCAGGAGTTGGAGGTTGCTGTGAGTTGTGATGCCATAGCACTCTACCAAGTGCAATAAAGCGAGACGCTGTCTCAAAAAAAAAAAGTGACAGAAGGAATATCATTACAGATCTACAGACATTAAAAGGATATTAAATGAATATGAACAATCTTATACCCATAAATTCTTTCATTCATTTATTTATATTTATTTATTTATTTATTTATTTATTTTGAGACAGAGCCTCAAGCTGTCATCCTGGATAGAGTGCAATGGCATCACAGCTCACAGCAACCTCCAATTCCTGGGCTCAAGTGAGTCTCCTGCCTCTGCCTCCCAAGTAGCTGGGACTACAGGCGCCCACCACAACGCCTGGCCAGTTTTTGGTTGCAGCCGTCATTGTTGTTTGGCGGGCCTGGGCTGGATTCGAACCCGCCAGCTCAGGTGTATGTGGCTGGTGCCCTAGCCGCTTGAGCCACAGGTGCCTTGCTATTCCCTTTAAAAGAACACTTTCAGTATTATGTAACTAACTGCTTTTTAATTTGCATATACTTTTTTTTCCTTTTTTTTTTTTTTGAGACAGACTCTCACTATGTCACCCGGATAGAGGGCCGTGGCGTCACAGCTCACAGCAACCTCAAACTCTTGGGCTTAAGCGATTATTTTGCCTCAGCATCCCAAGCAGCTGGGACTACAGGCATCTGCCACAACGCCCGGCTACTTTTCCTTGCATTGTTGTTTAGCTGGCCCAGGCAGGGTTCGAACCTGCCATCCTCCAGATGCCGAGCCAATTTGCATACCCCTTGGAGTGATTTTCCCCCAAGGTAAAGACTATGTTTCCCCTAGAACTAGAGAGAGAAATGAAAGAAGACAATGGAGGCAAAGGGGAAAAAACCAAAAGCTCTGGTATATGTATTGTATGGAGTTACCACTCTCCATTGGTTTCCAATCATAGGTCTGTTCCTCTTGCACTTGCTGCAAAAAGGAAAATATTTTCATTCTCTGCACTGTATGAAATGGTCTAAATCGTTGGGAGCAAATTTTGTTCTGTTTATCCCAGAGAAACTGGAAGTTTAATTGTACAAAGATAATCTAACTATACCTCCCTCAAGCACAGCTGTTTTGCTTTTGCCAAATTCAGAGAAGTTTAAAATGATTTAATGATTAAATTTATTGGAATAATTCATATCGACCATCTAAAATAAAAATAAAAATGACTATAAGATATTCGGATAAATATTTATTGAAGAAAAGGTGGATCAATTATTTGATGGAATAAAGGTAAATAAAACTGGATCCTTTTTCCAAGTAAAATGCTCACCTACTTGAAGCTTAGTACCTTCTTCCAAGAAGTCTCATTGGAGGAATGGAGTAATCTAGGTGAACAGAACTCACAAAAGCAGGTACTACATACTAAAGGAGCGGTTTTAATTTACCTTACTATGTAAAAGAGGCCTAGCTTCATAAGCATGTGTTTAAAAATAAATATAAAATAAATTACATTCATGACCAAAAAAGCTTGCATTTTGATGCAATGCCAAAAATAATAATAATAATAATAATAATAATAACAAGAACCACTAAAACCTGCAATCAATGTGGATAGGCAAATAAAAATGGAAGGAAAAAAAATGCACACAGCCTGTAAGAGCACACATGCAGGCACAAAAGAAATAGAAGGGCCAAATACAAATGGATAAAGGAAACCTTTAGAAAGGTGTCTTGAGTTTTTCCATGAAGCAGGGTCTGTATTTAAAGAGAAACAGCACAGATTAAGTTTAGTGCTTATCCCTAAAATTTTTTAAACCTTTTTTAAAAATCAGATGTGCAGAAACCTGATCACATTCCAAATGCACATAGCATTAAACTATTCAAAATGTACAGCTTGAATCAGAGGAATGTTTATAATGTTTCAAGTGATAGAAGCCAAGCATATTGTGTGCCATAATTTGTTTTAAACATTTTTAGAAAACAAATTTCCTGTTATAATTAGTTATCTCACCATGGCTTCTAATTCAGATATAAATGGTTCATAATTAATGCACTATTCAAAAATTTGCCTGGGATATTTGATAACCTACTATGTCAAAAGATAAATTGCCTGATTTTAAAAAAAGAATAAAATATACTAAATATATCTTTCAAATCATAAGAGTTAATAAATATATATATGTATCTGTCCTATTAGCTAAGACTGAGTTTTATAAGGGTATTTTCTTCAAAATATGCATACAATTTAATATTACACCACAGAAAGTTAACTTCACCTTCGCAGATTCAAGTCAAAGGGAGACTAATATTTGTATCACGTCCCATTACCCAGAAAGATTAATCCTGCCATTTTCCTTTAATTCTTTTGAGACAGAGTCTCACTATGTCACCCTTGGTAGAGTGCAATGGCATCACAGCTCACAGCAACCTCAAACTCCTGGGCTTAAGCAATTCTCTTGCCTCAGCCTCCCGAGTAGCTGGAACTACAGATGCCCACCACAACGCCCGGCTATTTTTTTGTTGCAGTTGTCATTGTTGTTTAGCTGGCTCAGGCCGGGTTCGAACCTGCCAGCCTCGGTGTATGTAACCACTGTGCTATGGGTGTCAGGCACATTTTCCTTTTTCTTATGTATAATTTTACTACCATTTGGGACCAACTGTTGCTTTTACAAGTAATTTAAATAGGTGGTAATATTCAAATTATACCCAGATTTTTAAGCATTATTGTATGAAGCATATATATTGTATTTTTTAAAACCAAAAAAAACTTTTTCTTTAGTTCAACAACTTTTCTCTCCCCAAAATAAACTCTATTCTTATAAATTTTCAGGTTTCTACTGAAACTATTCAGAGATTTAATATATAGTATGATTTTAGTCTTTAATCGGCATGCTACTTATATACTTTGTCTAAAAAGAAATCTGAGAAAAAGTTCATTTTTTACAAATATGTGAAAGACAATAGTGGAGTTCAAAATTCAAACTAAATAACTTTCCCACTCTAAAACATAGTTTGTTTAGTTTTTTAAAAATTATTTGTACAGGGAGACAGTATCTTACTATTGCTTAGGCTGGAGTATATTGGCACAATCAGAGCTCACTGTACCCTGGTACTCTCGAGCTCAAACAATCCTCTTGTCTCGGCTTCCAGAGTAGGTGGGACTATAGGTATGTGCCACCATGCTGAGCTATATTTTTTTGTAGAGATGAGGGGCTCATTGTGTTGCCCAGGCTGGTCTTGAACTCCTGGTCTCAAGCAATCCTCTCCCCTGAGCTGCCCAAAGTGCTGGGATTACAGGTATGAGTCACTGGCCTGGCCTTAGTTTTGCTTTTAATAGGGATTTGATGTGATTTCTTTTTTTACATAGGTAGAAGGGTGCGGCAAGGTGAGAACACCATAAATCTACACATTGACACCTCAGTTATCCCACAGTTGGCAGAATAAAGAATCTCATGCTAGGAGGGCGGCACCTGTGGCTCAAAGGAGTAGGGCGCCAGCCCCATATGCCAGAGGTGGCAGGTTCAAACCCGGCCCTGGCCAAAAACTGCAAAAAAAAAAAAAAAAAAGAATCTCATGCTAAATAAATTTTCCTGATATTTAAATTATACATATTAAACACTAAAATATCTTATTTTAGTCCATTTTAATGGACCTATATCTAAAACAGATTATAGGTTTCCACATCATCTTAGAATGTACTACTCTTAATCACAGTCATAACTTGGGCCTTTGTTACATAACAAAGCTCTCATAGGCTATTAATTCCTATATGAAATGGAATGACTAATTTTTTTCTTGTTTTGAAGTTTTCTGCCTGGTTATATTTTCCTCCCTTTCTCTTTGCTGTCAGGTAGTTCATGCTCTTTTAGCTAACTATATGTTTATCAGTTTCATGCTTTCTAATGTCCTCTGGGTTACAGTGCTTTATGATGAGCTAGAATATATATATTTTTTTAGAGACAGAGTCTCACTTTATCACCCTCAGTAGAGTGCTGTGGTATCACAGTTCACAGCACCCTCCAGCTCTTGGGCTTAGGCGATTCTCTTGCCTCAGCCTCCCAAGTAGCTGGAACCACAGGCACCCGCCACAACGCCCTGCTATTTTTTTGTTGCAGTTTGGCCGGGGCTGTGTTTGAACCCACCACCCTTGATATATGGGGCCAGTGCCCTACTCACTGAGCCACAGGCACTGCCCTGAAGAGCTAGAATTTTGTATCCTAAGGGTGAAGAGGCTCTGATGAGAGGCTAAGGAATTATCTTAGAATAAAACATGAGAAATTTAGTACTTAAATTTATGAAATCTATTTTATGTTCTAGGTAGCTAAGCTGTCATTTTAAGTGAGTTTATTTATATATAAAAAACAAGCACTAAGCATGTAAAATAGATAAATATGTATATACAGGTTAAGAAGCAAGCAGATTTACCGACTGACCACCAAAAAGAGACGTCAAACAGTAGATACACAAGCAAAGAAATACCAAGGAGCTGGCACTTCCATAGCTGAAATGTATATACCCTTTTCAAACAAGCAAAATTTTATCTAAGGCAACACTGCCCACATCTACAAATAAGTTTCTGAGAAACAAGATATCATCTGCCCTTTCAAGATGACTGAAGAAAATGAAAAGTTACAGAATCCTAATGCCATATTAGTTTCTTAAAGTCTTAATTTCAGGTGTTTGATAAGTTTATTTGATAAAATCAGTTAATGGGGATGAAATTTTAAAAATGTTATTCTATATATTTAAAGCTGAATCATAGGGAAATCCAAAATGATTAAATTCGAGGTTCAGAATTTCAATAATAAATATCACAGAAATTCAAACTGTTGAATAATATACCAAGAAGCTACCTAATATAATTTAAAAGTTCCCACAAATCTGCTGGCAATCTATCCAAAAATATTACTATCTACAACTAAATTAACTTGCTCCAGTGATTAACATTTTAGAGTCATACTAAATGTTCACGATAGTTTTTCCCCCTTTAAAAAAGAAAACATCAAGTCAGCACCACCAACAGCTCCTATAGTAAATAAAGAAAAATATCAGGTGAAGAAACTTCAATTTCATCAATGCTATCATCCCACCTTAAATCAGAAAATAAGAAGTACAATGAAACTGCATTGAAAACAGGCCTCGGCACATGCGAACAGACATGGTTCTGTGCTGCAAAAGTAATTTAATAATTAAGAGATATTTTATAGACTTTTATAAATAAGATAGAAAGTCTGAGCCAAACACCGAACTAATAAACAGGAAGATGAAATACATTACTCTCTCAAATATTTCAAACCTTACTAATATAAGTATAGTACACATTTAATAAGTAACTTCAAATCTGATAGTCACAAATAGCATTCCTTAAAACGTTTTCAATTTAACCAAAAAGAACTGCTAAAAACAACAATGCATATTTTCTCACTTTAATCCTATACATTTACTATTCATATAGTCCATTAAAGAGATAGCCTGAGTTTAGCTGGAAATTAATCCTGAACATGGGGGTTGGGGGGGTACTTAAAATCAAAATGGTATGTGCTACACAGATAATCCTTAGCAAGAGAAGGAAAGTAAAAACTAATAATAATTTAGAAATTGAAGGCCAGGTACAGTGGCTGACACCTGTAATCCTAACACTTTGGGAGGCAGAGACAGAAGGATCACCTGAGGCCAGGAGTTTGAGACCAGCCTGAGTGAAAAAGAAAAACAGAAAAATTAACAAGGTGTGGTGGCACAGGCCTGTAGTCCTAGCTCCTTGGAAGCCTGAGGCAGGAGGATCACTTGAGCACAGGCATCTGAGACAGCAGTGAGCTAATTTGAGGCTACACACTCTAACCTGAGCAACAGAGAGTCTGTCTCAATAAAAATAAATAACAATTTTACAATTAAAACCCTTCCCATAATTAATATTCATCTTAGACTCAAAAGGCAAAAGAATCAAAATTAGCAGGTACATGGGAAGACCAAGAAAAGGGAAGGTGAAATAACATTGCTAAGCTAAAACACAAAGTCATTTTTAATTTTATTTAAAAATCTTTCTCTTCTTAGCAAAGTATCTCAAGAATGGAAGAAAAAGTATCCAATGTACTCGGCCCTACTATGAAACTAATCTATAGCTTTCATATGAAGGCTATAACCCAATTATAGCATAAGAATATGGGGAAAGGGGCGAGGGAGGGAAGAGGAGGGGGGAGGATGGTTGGAAGGAGGGTAATTGGTGGGATCACACCTATGGTGCATCTTAGAAGGGTACAGGTGAAACCTACTAAATGCAGAATATAAATGTCTTAACACAATAACTAAGAAAATGCCACAAACGCTATGTTAACCAGTTTGACGAAAATATTTCAGATTGTATATGAAACCATCACATTGTACCCCATGATTGCATTAATGTACACAGCCATGATTTAATAAAAAAAGGAAAAACAAAAGATATTGTGAATGCTATTCTTTAATTTGTGACTACAAAGGAATAATCAGCTTCATACCAATGCAATAAATTTTCCCATACATATGCTTATCAGTTAATAAACATATTTTTAAAACAGAAACTTACTTTAAGAAGAGACATTTAATCCCTGAAATCTTCAAGATGAGGACGTGAGACCCCGTTTGTTTGTTCCTGTGGCATACAGCAAGTAAGAGAAAGATTGGACCACAATTCTATCTTATAAAAGTATTATACTATAGTGTAATATAATTTTTTCAAACTTGAATGATATACAGACTTATTTTAATTTAAAAAGAAAAATCAAAGGATCCTTTAATATACCTATTAGTCCTTTACCCCTGGCATAATAAAATCAGAAAAACAAGAGTTTGAATCCTATATCTATCTTTTACTATTTGCATGATTTTGTTTAATTTATGAAATAATCTTAAACACATTTCTTCAACCACTAGTAGCATTTTCCCTTATGGTTGGTTGTGAGAAGCAAATGTTATAACACAGGCAGATCGTGTAGGCTTTTCATGGCAGGAACTAACTGCAACATTTAAAATCTTCACCTGAATCACTCTTCATTAACCATAAACTTTGTCATTTTATTATTTTTAGTTAGATATGATGTATATAACTATGAAAGAAATTAAAAGAAACCAAGTATTTGGCCTGAAAACTGGTACAAAAAAAAATTGATTCACTCTGTTAGGTCTATCTGTGAGATCTGAAGATAAGATAAAGACTTAGGTGAGTTTGGTTTACTAAGAAAATAGGTTAAAAAATAATTAACTCCGGGTGGTGCCTGTGGCTCAAAGGAGTAGGGCGCCAGCCTCATATGCTGCAGGTTGCAGGTTCAAACCCAGGCCCGGACAAAAACTGAAAAAAAAAAAAAAAATTAGCTCCTAGGTCGTTTCCCTTTCAGGAAATAGATGTAGGTCCTTTCAACAGAAAAGCTGTGTAAATCACAGTGCATGACAAAGACCTTGCAGAAAGTGCAGTTCTTAGCCTTGGGTTGTCACCCCCTCCTGCTAATGTGGGACTGTCAGACCTTTTAAGAATCTAAAAATTTAACTGTACAATGCACCTTTTTTGGATACATTGCAGTTTCCCCTGGTATAACCTTAGAGGCAAACCATTTGGGTGATTTGCATGTGCTGATATTGTTTTTAAATAGTATTTATGCCTTCAAAAATGACAGTAACATGGCATCTTCAGTTATATATCTCAAGGTAAAAACATTTTCATTTCCGCAGAGAAAGGCATGTTTGTCACTAACTCTAGGCACCAGGGTGGATGCACGATGCACAGAGGACAAGGGCAGATATTTGAGTAGTGATGTCCTTGAATTATTGATACTCACACAATAAAATATAACCACTTCAAGCAGGTTGTATGTTTCCGCAGAGAACTCAGAACCTACAAAGATAGCCGTAATGGGAAAAAATATTAACTAAATAACTATGACTACTCTTTCCTCAAAAGAATTAAAACTTACCCTCATGAATAAGCAAAGCCAATCAGCACAGTTATTAGAGGGTTACAAAAGAAATAAGATACAAATGAAGAGAGAAAAAAAATCACCCAAGTAAAAGAAGGGGTAGGGATAGGAAGGAACCACTGAATTGTAACCAAAAACAACTGGTGAAAGAAAGACTATCTCTTCATCAGAGCCTTTAATTTATTTATTCCCAGATATTCACCCTCAGCTCTCACATGGAGAATTGTGAAAAGCTTAGACTGAACACTCCTCCTCATCAGTATCTGATGCAGATCTATCCATCCTTCAGGGGAGGAAGTGTGCCTAAAGGTTTCTCATTCCTTTGCTAGTTCATTCATTCCCACCTTCATTCATTCTTGCTTCTATTCTAATCATGACCCATGAGGTCTGTTAGATTGAGTCACTACTTGTCTTCAAGGACTCCAGAGCACAACATGTCTTTTACATTCCAGCCATCCTAAATTTTGTTCCATGGCTTGAACATTCTCCTCCCTTTGTCTAGAAAGTATTTCTCCCTTCTTTCCCTAGCTAATTTCCGTTTATCTATCAAATCTGTGATGTGATTAACCATCAGAGATTTCTAAACCCCAGAGATTTCTAAACCCCTCTTCTGGGTTGGGTCTCAGGGATGGGTGCTGCTACTCTGGGAAAACCTTTCTCTTGTATAATATTATATCCATTACACTTGTAAGTTTCTCCATCAATAGGTGCTGAGGTTTGAATGTGTCTCTCAAAAAGCATGTGTTGGAAACTTAATTCCTGATTCAACAGTGTAAAAAGGTTAGGACCTTTAAAGGGTTTTTAGGTCAAGATATCTGTGCCCTCATAAACAGATTAAAGCAATTATCATAAAATCGCATTCATTATCACTGAAGTAGAGTCCCAATAAAAGGATGTGTGTGGCCCTCTCTACCACCCACTGTGGGATGTGATGGCCTGATGCCATCCTCTCAGTCATGGACTTCCAAAACATGAGCCAAATAAAGTATCTTCATTACAAATTACTCAGTCTGTGGTACTCTGTCATAGTAGCACAAAATGGCCTCAGACAACGGGCTATCTGTGTCCTGTAGACCAGTGTATTATTATCTTCTTGAAGACCAGTTGCAAAGAGTAGGGCTTGCTTAACTCATCAGTGTTCAGTGAGAGCCTAAACAAACAGGTAAAGAGACTGGTTGATGAACCTGTAACCAAAACACATCAATGTGCAAAGTACCCGAACTTTAATGAGTCTTCTATAACCAAGGTCAGACACTGTCACACACCTACCAAAACCTGGAATAGTTCCCATCAGCAACAATTTCTCTTCCTTTTTAGCCCATCAAAAATTTATTTGAGGATTTCAAGAAAAAGGTAGAAAGACAAAGTGGTGGGAATTTTTTCTTCTTCTACCCTCATCTCCCCAAACTCATCCATCAGAGTCACTGGTCAACCTCTAGGAACCTCTATAAAGGAGAATTTCGCATCTGCTGCTTCTGCCATAGATGGCTCAGTCTTGAGGCACATTCAGGTCTGACTCAGTACAGCAGGAAGATCCTGGCAGAGCCCTGTGAAGTGGTGTCTAAGAAGATCTGAAGTCTAAGAACATAATAATAATAATAGTAAATAATTTCTGATTGTGGTCCAGAGATTGCTAAAGATGGCCAAATCGGTGAAGACCGGAGATCTGGTGTGGCACACTTCCTCACGTGTAGAGGGTTGGGATGCCCGGGAAACACGTTCCTGAGATACTCATGAGCTATCAGAGAAGATCCCCAAGCCTCTCAGGGAAAGATCATGAAGACTCTAGGGCTGCATGAATAGCTAAAAAAGTCCAACAAAGATAAAAGAATTGAAGGTCCTCAGCCAAGGAAGGACCCCAGTGAGGCTAAGCATCAGCTCCCAGAAAACAAGAGAGCAGCACTGTCAGAAAAGCCCCTGTCCACTGGAGCCAGGACTCTCTGCCCGGAAAATAACCACAGATGGACACGTGGAATTCCGTCTACCCTTCACCCTGCCTCACACACCAGAGGAGTGGGGTCATAAATGAAGCAGGGAAAGGAATTGGGGAGTTTTCAACCCACAATATGACTGGGAGTTACAAAGTACTTACTTTAACAGTTAAAATTGATCAGAAAGTTCTAGAACATTCTCAAGATGTTAAAAGAGAGAAAGGAAGAGTCCATAGTAAAAATGGAGACCTTTACTGAAAAGAAAACCACTCGGGGCCAGGCACGGTGGCTCACGCCTGTAATCCCAGCACTGAGGAGGCTGAGGTGGGTGGATTGCCCTGAGCTCACAGGTTCGAGACCAGTCTGAGCAAGAGTGAGACTCCATCTCAAAAAATAGCTGGGTGTTGTGGCAGGTGCCTGTAGTCCCAGCTACTCAGGAGGCGAGGCAGGAGGATCCCTTAAGCCCAAGAGTTTGAGGCTGCTGTGAGCTGTGAGGCCACTCTACTGAGTGCAACAAAGTGAGAACCTGTCTCAAAAAAAAAAAGAAAAATAAATAAAACAAAAAAGAAAAGAAAAGAAAACCACGTTGTGTTTATGCTCTAATGAACTGAAAGCTAGTTATGCTTCCGTCTCATCACTGAATTCCGTCTTAACCAGCATGAATTATTACACAGCTATAACTCTTTCAGGGTCAAGGATTTTGTCTGACTGATTTATGTAACAGCCACTCTCTTGGTGACAAGTTGATTGACGTTCATCAAATACAGGTTGAAGAACACTGTGCACATAATTCAAATTCCTCTAAACTAGAGGTTAAGAAAACGCTCAATCTAGGTGGTGCCTGTAGCTGAGTCGGCAGGGCACCAGTCACATACACCAAGGGTGGAGGGTTCAAACCCATCCCGGGCCTGCTAAATGACGATGACAACTGCAACAACAACCACAAAAAATTATATATATATTACATAATAATAATCACATATATTGTTATCATAATTAATAATATAATTATATATATTATTATATATATAATTTTTGTAGTTATTGCAGTTGTTACTGTCATACGTATGCATATATATATATAGAGAGAGAGAGAGAGAGAGAGCGTGTGCGCCTGGCATTGTAGTGTACACCTGTAGTCCCAGCTACTTGGGAGGTTGAGGCAAGAGAATTACCTAAGCCCAAGGATTTGAGGTGGCTGCTGTGAGCTGTGATGCCCTGGCACTCTAACAAGGGTGACAGCTTGAAACTCTGTCTCCAAAAAAAGAAGAAAGAAAGAAAGAAAGAAAGAAGGAAGGAAGGAAGGAAAGAAAGAAAGAAAAAGCCCTCAATCATGGCAATACAAGGCTACCAGCAGACCTTCACTTGACAATCGCCATCCCTGCATGCACAAGCTTCTGTGATGGCTGGTGGAAGACTCAAACTGGGAGGCTTCTAACAACAACTGCTACCATTTATTATGGAGTCTGCTGTATGAATACGTTCTCCTATTTATTCCACACAACAGCTTACGTAGGCATTATGATTCCCATCTCATACCTAAGACGACTGAAATTTTGAGAAGCTAGGAGCCTGCCTGAGGTCATACAGCCGGTAAGGTTTAATCATGGGATTTCCCACCCCAGGTCTTCCGGATTCCAGATTCTTCTTCTTTTTTTTTTTTGCTGTTTTTGGCTTAGACTGGGTTTGAACCCACCACCTGCAGCATACGGGGCCGGCTCCCTACTCTTTCGAGCCACAGGCGCCACCATCTTCCGGATTCCAACTCCTACACCAATTCCACTCTCTCTCTGGTTTTACATCATTCTCTGCCCCTGGATTTTGAACAAGGTAAAATACAGCATGCACACACTCTGTCCAACATTTATCAACTATCCATGAAATCTGTAAAATGTCCAGACAAGCCCGTAGACTCTCAATATGTGAGCACTTAAGACATGACCTGAGGACTCAGTAAAAGGAAAATGCTACCTTCTCACTTGTTTTCCTTAGCAGCCTGTTCTAAGACTCCTAAGATACATCATTGTCTTCACAGTGGGAGGAGATTCTATCCTCCCCAACCATCACAGAAACACACATGCTGAACAGCAAGCCACAGGTGGGAGCCACAGCAGGTGAGGCTGAGCAAACAGTGCAATCAGCCCACTGAGCCCCGAGGCTCTCAGTCGCACGCAGCTCTCAAGCCTGCCACTCCAGTAAGTCGGAGGATATCAGAAGGGCACGGCAGGGTAAGTAGGCCCTCATGATGAAGGGGGGAAAGTAAAACCATGCCATCCTGCAGAAAGTGAAGGAGTCTTTTGTCTGGATCAGGAATGGAGTTCTGCTAGGCTTGTATCTGGAATTACACAATAAGATGCCCCTGTAAGTTGTCCCTGCCGTCTGAGCAGATCAGCCACTTACTTCGAAAAGCAGATCACAAGGCACATGGTCTAACTGCCATGCTATACTTGGGAAGACTAAAATAAATACTTAACCTCTTGATTTGTCTGGAGCCCAAAGGGAAGGACTATGATCCCTGCCCAAAATCATGCTTAGATTTAATAACAGCTAAGATCTAAGTGCCTCTTATGAACCACGCCCTGTTCTAAGCACTTTAATAAATTCCTTTAATCCTCCCAACAAGGCTATGAGGAGGTATTATTATTACATCCCCTTAACCCACTGAGCAAACAGAAAGGTGGAGTGATTGCCAAGGTCATTGCTGTGGACCAAATATTTATGTCTCCTCCCAATTAGCATGTTGAAATCCTAATTCTCTATGTGACAATATTCAGAGGCAAAGCCTTCAGAAGTGATGATGATGTAAGATAGAGCCTTCATGAATGAGATTGGGGCTCTTACAAAGGCGAGACCTCAGCGAACTCGCTCCCTCTTTAGGTAAGTGAGATTACCTGGTGAAATCAGCGGCCTGCAACCCCAGAGGGGCCCTCACCAGAATCGGAGCACATCGGCACCCAGAGCGCAGATGTGCAGTCTCCAGAGGTGTGAAAATGAAGGTCTGTCATTCGCCACCCCAGCCTGGTATTTTGCTAAAGCACTAAGAACTAAGGCAGTCACACAGCCGGGAACTAGAGCAGCTAGGATTTGAACCCACATGCCAGAGTCCCGGCTCCTAACCCCTACATCATACTAAACTAAACAATGTCTCGTTCACAAGTCCCCTGTAAAATTCATAGAATCGTTACCTTTTGTGGGGATACCCATTGACAGGGGAACTCAGAACTTAGCACAAGCTTGACACTCAGTAAATGTGTTATGAAGGAGTCCACGGAGGAAATTTTGCAAGACGATTTGTTCCTCTTTTTACCTTAAATATAGTTCATTTTAATTGACTACTCTCTGTTCACCTGAGAAAATAATTTAAACAAACATTTTTTACCGGTCTTGTTTCAATATGCTTTTTCCCCAAAGTGTGATGTTTATAGACTATTTCAATTTGGGTAAGAAAGATTCTGGGGTTGACTTTGATGTATGCTCTTGAGGCATATAAAGATACTGGAGCATTCTTAATTTATTCCATTATCTTTTAATTAAATTGCCCTCCGTTATCACTTTGGAAGTGGAATTGTGAACTTGTTGGAGCACAGGATTTGGCATCCGTCCTTTAGTCATAATAGCCGCATCTTCTTCAATTCATCTGTCCCTCAGAGTTTTATCTGTGCCTCTAATTTCCATCTACAACTATGAGGCTTCGAAACCTCATACTTCTTGAACAATCCAGCAGCCGGCAGAGGCATCCAATGGCATCCAAAATATTTTCATTGAATATTCTAAGCGAGAAACTTAATAGAAACACCTTTCTCTCATTTTAATGCCCAGCGCTAAGCCCCGACATGTGTACTTCAACCTGGATTATCTCATTTTATTAAAAATGCAACTGCCTTCCTATGCAAAATGGGGCTAACAATAGCCCCTCTCATTGGCACATATGGTGGTTGTAAAGATTTCATTACAGAATCTTTGTGAACAGAATTAGAACACAGTATGTTCCACACAGGGTCAGCTCTTGTTCTTTTCCTCTGGGTTCTTCCTCAGAGGTCTGACAAGAATATCAAAAGTAAAATTGCAAAAACTGAAACTAATCCTGTTTGCCAGGAACATTCGCACTGTACCCTTCCCTGATTAGGGGACAGCATTATTATCATTACCTAACTCACATAACAAAATCCGGGTACAGAGGGTCATCAAATTCTTCCTTTCTTGCATGGCCCATTCTATCAGCAAGTCTCAGGCCCTGGTCTCAAAACCGGAGGCTGTCCGGGAAGTTTCCAGCCATTATTGGTGCTGTTTTCCATATCACGTGGCTGGGTACCTTCCTGGTAGACCTCGTGTGTCTTGGCTCTGAGTTCAAGGCATCACCACCTCCTACCTGGACTACTGAACTATGTTCTAAGTGTTCTCTCCACTCTCAATTTGGGGTTTGTTTGTTTGGATTACTACAAGGGTACATATAATTTGGTTACATAGTTTGTGTTTGTCAGGACAAGTCCCAGGTGTATTTGAGGCCTTCACCCAGGAGGTGCACCATGCACCCCTACGTTCAACCAACGGGGAGGGGGATGCTGAGCCCCTAACTCCCCTTCCTCACTCCTCCTCCCCTTCCCCTCTGTCCACTTTCTTTCTTTCTTTCTTTCTTTTTTTTTTTTGCAGTTTTTGACTGGGGCTGGGATTGAACCCGGCACCTCCAGCAAATGGGGCCGGCACCCTACTCCTCTGAGCCACAGGCACCTCCCTCTGCCCACTTCTTGAATTTAATTGTGTGCTCCTCTCATGTGGGCCCATTGTGGTTTATCTACTGATTTCTAATAAGTATTAAGTACACAGGATGCTTGTTTTCCATTCTTGTGATACTTGACTAAGGAGAATGTTCTTCAGCTCCATCCAGGTAAATACAAAAGATGTAAAGTCTCCATCATTTTAGAGCTGAATAGTACTCCATAGTCTACATAAACCACAGTTTGTTAATCCATTTATGGGTCGTTGGGCACTTGGATTGTTTCACTTTCATTTTTTTTTTAATTTTTTTTATTGAATCATAGCTGTGTACATTAGTTCAGTCATGGGGTACAGTGTGCGGGCTTCACATGCAATCTCTAGAATGGAAGAAAAAGTATCCAATGTTTCACTTTCATTCTTAACTATCTCATCCTGTTCTCTTCAAAGCAGCCGGGGCAATTGCTACCTAAGAAGTGGAGAGAAGTTGTTTCAAGGATGTGTCTTTTTCAAAAAGTCCAGAACAATCTGGAAAGCATGCGGAAATTTTTAGAAACCACATGCACCTGTGGAGAGCATTACATTAAGAGAAACTGCGAGATACTTAATTAGTTCTTGGAAGGCTGCCGTCTTTCAGGACACTGTATTCACGTACCCTACTCTCAGGATGACCAGGACACTAACACTTTTGAGCGACATTTTCAACATGGATTACTTCAGTCTGTGTCTGTCATAGTTACTTCTGCATTAACAGAGTGACATAAGTTGACGGTGATTACACAAAAGCATGTTTTAATATAATGCACACTAAGATATTTGACTTCTGTCTACATATAACCATGCCCCAAACCAATTGACTAAGGAGGTTTATTTAATACTTCAGAAAGTCCAGGAAAGAAAAAACAGTAGGCACTGTATGTTCAAACTCTTTATAAAAGCTTTCAAAATGAATAATATTGTTGTATTATATGTCTTTTTAAACAAATGTGCATACAGCAAAATATATTTTCATCTGCCACAGTATATGCTTTACGACAAGTTCTTTTTACCCAGAGCAGAAAGAAAGGAAAAATATAAAATAAAGAAAATACAAATGAATTCCCAAATAGTCCCACTCCGGCCCCTTCCATCTGTAGCGGAGTGGCTAGAAACATGAGCTCTCAGGCCAAGTTCTACCTCCACAAGTTACTACAGGTTTGACCTTAGGTAAACTCTCAACTCCCCTAACGCTTGTCTGCATCAAAGCTGTGCACGGTGGCTCATGCCTGTAATCCCAGCACTGTATGTGGGACTGCCTGAGCTCAGGAGTTCAAGACCAGCCTTAACAAATGTGAGACCCCATCTCTAAAAAATACCTGGGTGCCGTGGTGGGCACTTGTAATCCCAGCTACTTGGGGGATCTGATGCAAGAGGATCGCTTGACCCCCCAGAGTTTCATGTTTCTGTGAGCTGTGACACCACCACGGTACTCAGTCCCAGGGTGAAAAAGTGAGACCCTACCTAAAAAATAAAATAAAATAAAAAATAAAAATAAATAAAATAAATTAAATTCTGCATAAAAGTGATGAAAAGGCAGAATGCCTACTTAATTAGGATATTAAGTGAATTAAATGAGTTAATCATATTTAGAATATTGTCTGGTACATATTAAAAAAATTGAGCATTTGCTCCTTTTACATCCTGTTGTGTTCTCAAATCTCTGTGCCCCCTGGAAATTCATGTGTTGAAGTTTAACTTCCAAGGTGATGGTATCAGGAGGAGGAACCTTTAGGGGGAGATTAGGTCAGGAGGGCAGAGCCCTTATGACTTGGAATTAGTGGTTTTATGACAAAGACCAGCCACAGAGAAAGGTGCCCCTTCCTCCGTGTTCCGCAGCGAGAAGACTGCCCTTCAGCAGACAGCAAGTCTCTCTTGAACTTGGACTTCCCAGCCTCCAAAACTCTGAGAAATAAATTCCGGTTGTTTACAAGTTACCCAGCAGGTGGCATTTTATTTTAGCATCCAGAATGAACTAAATTCCCCGCAGTCTTTGCTTTTTGTGTCTGTGTCAGTGACCTTGTGCTAGAGGTGACGACATCCATAGCTTCTGTTTCAAACACTACCAAATGCCATATGCATGTATAACATTCACTGATGGTGCGGATTTGATATGATTTGCTCCTAAACCATATTCACTCATCTTTCTCTTGTTGACACCTGCTTTAAAGTACCCTTTCAAGGATATATATTGGATCATATATTCCTTCCTTAAAACCTCCACATGGATTTATACACACTTTTGTTTTAAAATATTGAGGTTGTGCAAATGTTTTCGGTGACAGGCATCATTCGTATAACGCTTGTGTCCAGGTGTTCCTAGTGCCCACCAGGCTGGTTTGCTCCTTTCCTCTCCTCTCCACATGCCCTGGCTGCTTCCCACTGTGTTTTACTTGCTTCTGCACATGTATGTGCTCATCAATAATTCCCTTTAGAAAATCATTCAGACTGTGTGCTATTTCTTCCAACTTGCTTTCCCAACATGATGTTTCCTTCCGGTGAAGAAGCTCAGATTGGGTGTGAATCTTGGTCCCTCCTTTATTCTCTCCACCACTGAGAAGGTGGAGAGATGTAGGCATGTCTGTGTCCAGTGTGGGAAGAAAAGTCAGCATGCTCTGCCTGCCAGGCCCAGGGCAGACCGGCCTCGCTCTGGCATTGCTTATGGACAGGTGGATAGCGTCTGTCATCCTCAAGTGTGAGGTGTGGGCTCATTTGGCTGTCACTCCAGAGAGATAATTTGGCTTCCATGTCCCGAATCAGATAAGAATGTGGTGCTATTTTTTCAGTGCCCCCATTGGAAATTTCCCAAACTGCTCATATGAATATAAAATACAAGCTTTTTATCTGACTTTTTTTAAAACTTTGTTTTCCATTCCTTTCTGGCTTATGCTATAATCATGATCTTTTATAAAAAGAAATACTTGTTTTAATTATGTGAACACACCACATTCTTTTTCTTTTTTGTTTTTTATGCATGCTATCCCTTTGTTTTCCCATTTCAGATACTTAATAATTATTATCCCTTCTTTGGGTTTCATTTTAAATATTGATGCTTCAGAGAAACCTTCTAAGTAAGATCCCTGTTCTTTCTAATATCGTCTAATCGTTTTCTTCTTACCCCTTGTCTTCAAAACATACTCTGTCTCCATTACCAGATTGGCGGGGTCATGAAAGCAAAGAATGATGTTTATTGGCTTAACTAATATATATATTTTTTATATCAGGCACAATGTCTAAACACGAAGTCAATAAATACTTACTAAATCCACAGATGATTTCTGTCTTGATTGATGTGAACAAGCACAGAATCAGAACATAAGATGCACATTATAATAGATTCCTTTGCTAAGTGAGTTATGTGCCCCTGTGCTCTAGAAGATGGTTGTCTGATAGAGTCAATAGCAGTCCAGCTAGAAATTATCAATCAGTCTTCTTCCCCCCTCTCTTTCTCCTACCACTAAGAATTTCAATGCTTTTTTTAGACAAAAAAAGAAAAAAAAATACAGAAAAGAGAATATCAATAAGGAACCACTTATTAAATGAAGGAGCAATTCAACACAACAAGATCTCAAAAGGAACATCTATGCCAGATTTTATAACCATGAAAAACATTCCTAATATTACATGTCATTTACATATATATAAATGATACATATTTGCATATATGTATATTTATATGCCTAGATATTAATTTCATTCATATATATATACATATATATGCATATAGATATAGATATATATTATTTCCAACAATATGAAAAGTTTCTGGGAGGCCAAAGTCCCAATTTTATCTCTGTGTTCCTTCACTGTTCAGTTTGAGTTAAACATTTTCTAGGTATTCTATAAATAAATGATGACTTAACTGCTGAGTGCTGAAAAGTAAAATAAGTATGTTCTATTACTAATGAAGTCAAATGCAAAGGAGGAGTAGAGAGGCTTACATGTTAATGCCAGAGAAAATACCCAACCATTTCCCCATCACCCTTAAAATCAAAACCAAAAAAATATGAAAGACTCTTAACAAAATAACCAGTATCCTAGATATGTATTCATAGGCATAGAGGTCCTTCACTTCCTGGGTCCTGGAAGGTCTCTGTGTTGATGCTATGATAACTATTGCTGGGAAAAGCCAGGGTTCTATTCATGTGGTTGTACCAAATAGGAGATTTAGTGGTGCAGGAAGGAATCGTCCACTAGGATTCTTTTCTTCTTAAGAAATGCAAGCCTTGATTGGTGACTGTGGCTCAAAGGAGTAAGGAGCCAGCCCCATATACCAGAGGTGGCAGGTTCAAACCCAGCCCCAGCTCAAAACCTCAAAAAAAAAAGAAACAAATTAAAAATAAAAATTAAAAAAAAAAGAAAAAAAGAAATGCAAGCTTTACATTCAGTTGGATTTATGCATAGTAATTAACTCTTCAAGTCATTGTAATATATTTTGGTGAATAGCAGTAACTATTTCACATCTATTTCTCATTAGTCAGGTAAGGTATATCTTGTCCTGGAAATTATATTTAATAAAGCTTATAAATCATGTTACAAGGGAAAAAAAGCAATTTTCATATTAAGTTAAGGCATTTGTTAGATGTTTTTGTTTTTTTACTGACAGGTTTTTTTTTGGAGGATAGAAATCTGAGTGTGTGGAAGGATGCAGGCAAATATATAATTACATATCTAATAACATCCTCATCTGTTTGTAACAAAATCGAAGTTGTGTGCTTTGAGAGTGTAATTTTAGTTCATGTCAATGATTACGTATCACCTGTTATCTCAGGCATTATGCCACATGGGCAGATAGGAATAAGAGTTCAAGGGGACTTAGGTGTTCATGTTCTAGCACAATTCAGGCCATGTTTACAGAAATCAACTTCAGCTCCATAGATTTTCCACACACTTTAAGAACTTTCAAACGAATATTACTAAAGAATGGATATGCTGTGTATGCTTCTCCTCACCCAGCTAACCCTCTCTTCCAGTGTCAGATGAGTTTCCATGAAATGATTGAAGAGTTTGGGGAGATGCTTTTTTCTCCCTGGACTCAGCCCACACGAGGTCATGAAAGGGTCATTCTGCTTAGCATTTTTTGGGTACACGGCTAACCCTGCACACGGGCTGACAATGTTATTTACGCAAGCTCTTCCTCCATGCACCTGGGTATTTAAAGTGACAGAATTTGTTCTACAATATTTATTAGATTGGCACAAGGGTTGTCATATCCAAATAATTCCTAGGCTGAAATTTAATTTCCTTTTAAATCAAGTCCTCATCCATGTGGGTAAGTAACATATACTTCCTGAGATAATGATGAACATGAACATACTAAAAATCAATGCAACACATCCTAAGAGAGTCCCTCAGTTATTCTGATTATTCTGATGATCTCTTGACCCTTCTAATACTTTTTGAAAACAAGGGATAAGAAGATAAAAGGATCGTCACTTCCAGCCAGGTGGTATCACAAGGTCCTCGGCAGATATTGCTCTTGAACTCTCAGAAGATGGCAAAGTACAACGGAAAGGACTTAGGCTGCAGGACAAACCTGGTCTCATCTTGGCCCTAACGTTCCCACGAAGGTTTTCTTATAATGTTCATTTTTTTAATATCTAACATTGAGAAAACAACTATCTCTTGAGTTTATTACGAATGTGAACTACGTGATGGATGTAAAGAGCCAACCACAGGAGCTGGCCCATAGGAGGTGCTCTGAAATGTTAAATTATTTCTATAGTGCACCCATTTGACAGGCAAAATTCAACGGATAAAATAGAAATTTTTCTCAAGGCTTTAAAATATTCAACTATGTCGGACTTACATATCAAATCCATATAATCAGAAAATGTGAAAGTAGGAGAATCACATTCAATATTGTATAATCAGACTTTTAAAATTCTACCTGCATTTCTAATTAGCGAAAATCAATGAGGCGAGGTTGCTTCTCTCAGCCGCTGTACCCTGGGGACCAGGGCTTCTAAACCTGCTTCTATTTATATTTGCTGCTCCCTGGAAGTGTTTTCCTAGGTACAAATCCCATGAATAGGAGCTAAATAAGGACCAATATTGCCTAAATAAAAGTTTTATTTATTTAGTCTTTTTTTTAAAACTTTCTGAAAGTATTGCCATGGGGTTGGCCTTAATCAGCACTTCGTTTGAATACATTATCACCATGGGTCTGGGGATTCAATCTACAGATGATTAATGAAAGTACTAAATTGCACGGCATTTTCTGCTGCCTCCATTCATTCCAGGTTATTGGTTCACTCATTCTTGTTTGATGGTTCTTTTGATTAAACACTTTGCATTGCTTTAATACAGTCCCTCATTTGGAGATTCACTTTTGGTTCATATAAGATTACCTGTTTTGATGTATTTGGAATGACTATACAGTGCTTGACCACTCAGAAGGCCTGTTTTCTTTCCTCTGAGGAAACGAAAGCTCAACTCTGGGAGTACGGCAAGGATTCCAGCAACACTACAAAGTCCAGCACTGTCACAAGTAATTGTGTAAGTACAGCTCTGGTCAATGAAAAAGTGTACCCTCATATTAATTTGAATAAAGTTTGTTTAAAAAGTGGGAAAATCAAATAAAATGGCAAATTTGCAAATTTCTTAATGTTTCCAGTACAAATTCTAAAACCATAGTTTAAATTATCAAACTATGCAATAAACTTTTAGGCCCAAATATTTTATATACCAGCAAGTTACGATATCATCTTGCAACCCAGCTCCTATAACAAAACGCCTTTATTCATCCCAACTACTGAGGTTTGCAAATAGGAATAAGTGTCCACACACATGAAGCTTAGACAAATAAAAGCTTTCCCTAATGTAAAAAAAAAGAAAAGAAAAGAAATAGAAGCCTGCTTAGGATTTCTGTAACAGGGGTGCTATCAGCTTCCAGACTTTCCCCCTTCCTCGGTATTGCCTCCATTCCTTCCTGCTGCCTAGAACATTGAAACAAAAAGGTACTGAAATAGGCAGCAAGATGGATTTGGCCACTGTCATTGTTACTGACCTTTCCTGTGGATAAATGGGTTGGATTCATCTAGTTAATCAATTTCAGAAAGGGACAAGAGATGAAACTGCGTCTGCAGAGGGTATAGGTAGGATGCAAAAAATGCTACGAACACCTGTGTCCACAGCTCCCCCAGGAAGGAGAGATTGAGAAGCAAGAATACAAGAAAGTTCAAGGCAGTAGTTAAAGCAACATCCTCAAGTTAAACTTCGTTCAAGAACTAGAAAAGTCCTGGTATCCACAAAATGTCAGAGTAATCTCTAAGCCAACATTGAAATACGAATCATTAAACGTAAGCTTAAGTTTATATATTTTGGCATCTTATTTTTTTATGTGAAATTGCTGAGAGCGCTCAGTTTCAAAATAAGAAGATGAGCAAAGCTGGGACTAATGGAATGTGCCATAAAATTTTATAGGAATCAATCTCCTTCGCCTTTTCATCTCATTTTACCTCAAAGAGGTTTATAATACTCTCAGATCTCCTTCAAGCCTTGTTATACCTTAGAATGTCATTCTGGGCAGCAGTAAATCCTTACCTTCCTTTGCAGGGTGCTAAATGCAAAGAGTTGGAAACAATGGTCAGGCCAGTCATTATCATCACTGTTATGGTCGCTCACGTGGGGTCCCAGGCGTGATGAGATAAAATGCTGGAGTGTTCCTGGTTTGTGAACCTGAGAACTTATGGACTTTCTAAACCTTAAATGCATCATGGCACATCCTGAAACTTAGGTTTTCATCAATGTCAATGAGCAGAGAGAATGGAATGTTGCGTGAATGAGACGTATATGAGACATACACATGGGAATTTCTAACCCCACAATGGAACGTTTGATCAATCTAATTGAAACCTACAGTTGGCAGGTAATTCTGAAGGCTTTTCATTGAGTCGTCATTCCACTCCCTGATAATTAACAGTCAGCACGTGTAGATTACTTACTTGGTATCAGGCACTGTGAAATAAAAAGTCTACAGTTTATAGCTGAACTCATTTAATCCCCCAATTCCAAAATAGGTGTTATTACCATGACTTTTTGGGGGGGTGGGGAGACAAACTCTTATGTGGTAAAGGACCAATTTATTAATGCTTTGGGTGAAAAGTAAAATCTGCTGGCAAACATATAATGTATATTGGCCTGTGAGGTTACATAACCCAAACTATAGTTTTGAACCCTACAAAAACTTGAAACTGAAAGTAAATGTCACAAACATGACCACACTGTTCTTTTAAAAATTTTATTTATAATTCAGTTTGGTTAATAATTATCTGTAAAGTTGTCAATCTTTAAATGTTGACTTTTCTTTGTATATCACAATACATATTCAATGAGGTAATCACAGTCTGAAAAATGTAGTATAACCACAATGATTTTTAAGATACTACTGACAATTTGGGTGAAAATGTTATGAATAATGATGAACATTATTATTAGGAGAGTACATAGACCAGGAGATGGCTCATCTGTCAATAACTTAAAAGCTAAGTAGGACACATCATGTAGGCTAATTCTAGATCATCACGTAAAAGATCAAAAAAGTCTAAGCTATTAAAGTACCACAATAAAATATGAAGATTAATTTGTTTTTCCAATAAATATTTATTGATGAATTTTAGGGACTGGAATAAATAAGACAGATACCAAATCCTAATTTTTTGAGCACTTGCATATCAGCAGACAATTATGGCCTTGGTCAGTAAACTGAAAATGGCAATACCGGTCACCAGCAGTAAAGAAAGGCGTGAACTGCACTCATAGCTAAGACTCTGGGCTATTTGTGCTGGGTATAAGCAAAGGCCACACAAGTGGTCTCCTGGAGTCTTAAAGGTACATCCAGAACCAAAGTTTGCAGGTTGAAACTTTAATTCTTGTGAGTTGTGAGTAAAGAGGTCAAATTTAAAGCATTTCATTCTGACACAATAAAAACCAACACCAATAATGGAGATCAAAAAGTTTATCATTTGGTTTTGCTGGAATCTGAAGCCTTAACCTACTATTTCAGATTGCAACTCTCAGCTTCCCTGTGAACCTGTTTATCTCTCCTCACCTAGGATTAGAGGGTAAAGATGATTCTTGCCAGACAGAAAGAGAAATTGGAAAGCTGTAGTTTCTTTGACTTATTATTTACTATAAAGTCAGGAGAGGGCAGAAATCTTGAATTTGAGAAAAGTAATTATTGCAATGGCATTAAAAAATTAAAAATACATTTATTATGTAGGGGGTAAGGTTTTTTTTGTATTTCCTGAGTATTTTAAATATTTTATTCTATTTTAGTTAATATACAAAGTAGCTAATGACCAGTGATAATAATAAAATGTTTAAGTCATAGTGCTAGAAAGTCTTATTTTTTCAGATGTCATTATAGAAAAAGATTAGGTGAAGTAACTTAATAGAGACATGGGTAGGAAACTGAGGGAGAGTTGCTATTTCCAGTAATTATCAGTGTTTAATATGTGATGAATATTTCCTGGATATTTTTAGAAAATCATTTCTGATATGTTGGTATACTTCGAGTCTTGGCACTCAACTGAAATAGGAAATCATTGTGATAGAAAAAAGAGAAATGTATATCTTATGTACATATATCATATGTAGTATAACTTACTACATGCATATTTCTGGGTATTACATATACTGTGTATATATATGGATTGTGTATATTATATATAAATGTGTTGCTATAATGTGATAGATACTGATGTACATGTTTTTTAAATTCAGGCTGTCTTCACTGCAAAAATTTTGTGTATGTTTTGTATTGAGGTTAAGTATTACATAAGACCAATGACAAAACTGTGTTTCTTTGTTGTAAGCCTTGAAATACTAGGTGGATTTGAATCCATCTGCATATTAAAGGCAATTCCTTGTGTGTAGTCATCTCATTTTATGGTAAGGTTCACAAATATTTCTAATGATGTGAAGTGTTTGCCACATTTAACAATAGACTTTTTAAAATTTTTATTAAATTATAATTGTGTACATTGGTGCAGTCATGGGGCACAATGTGCTGACTTTATATACATTATGAAATATTTTCATTGAACTATTTAACATAGCCATCATGGCCTTTAATCATTATATGAAAACATTTATATTCTACATTTAGTAATTTTCACGTGTACCCTTCTAAGATGCACCGTAGGTGTGATCCCACCAATCACTCTCCCTTCACCCATCCTCTCCCCCTCCCACCCCTCCCTTGCCCTTTTCCCCATTTCTTGTGCTATAACTGGGTTTTAGCCTTCATATGAAAGCTATAGAGAGCTTCATAGTAGAGCTTAGTACATTGGATACTTTTTCTTCCATTCTTGAGATACTTTGCTAATTTTTAATAAAATACTATTTTATTTAAAACTCCAAGTTATTTCAAAATGCATGGGGAGATTTTCACTCTGTTGTTTTGTGTAGTTTTGTGTGTTACAGTGTGGAGGGAAGTCTTAGAAATAGAAACTGAAATCCTGTGCATTTCAGCAACATTCTGATCTCACAAGTCAGTAGATTGAGAACGCATTTCAGTACTCAATTTAAATTTCTTTTCTGGAAAATCTCTAAATCCAAAGGAGGTAAAAAATTGTATGAACTCGCTAACAAGCTCATTTAGCAACTTGCCTTTAAGTATTGAATTTTTTTTCCCAAGATGCTCATGGGCAGTAAACAATGTTAATCCTGCTGACTAATTGAAACATTTTGTAAATTCTCTGGATCTCTGGAGAATATGTATCCTACTTAACCTTGGTATTTGTTTTAAAATTTGGGTATCCACCATATTATATCAAACAAGAGTTAACAATTAGCTTGTTTTGCAACTCATGATTGTTAGATTTTCCATTGAAAATGAATGAATTAAAGAAAAAATATGTATTCTTTTATCTGCCAGCCAGAACGAACAATAATATTATTCCTGATATACAGTAATACTTTTAGATAACCAATATTTAATTTTTAGAATTAGTAAATCAGGGAGGAGTCAAGGCTTTTAAGTATCAAATAGGAAGCCGTGAAGTAGTGACCTATCATAAATATTTTTTCTATCATTTGAACTGATGTCACAGTTTTTTTTTAATGTTTTTAAAATACAGTTTATTATGTATATCTGAAGTCAGCATGGTGTTACTCCTGCTCTATTTGCTGTCCAAAGTTTTCTCCTTTTTAAAAATATTACTAATTGGAATAAAAGCAAATTGCGTGTCTGCTTCACAGATTGATTTTTAAAGACTAAAAAAAGTCAAATACAGGATGACGTCAAAATTTGACCCAGAATCAGTAGCTTGTCTAGACTGCTAACTTAATTAATTGTCCCACCCCATTTTAGATCATTTCCATTGATTATGTCCAAGAACAAATTTAATATCACATTGAAAGATATGATTAAGAATGACTTTCTGGCGAAGAGCCATGTGGATTGCAGACAGACTGGAATTGATTTGGAGGTTTGGTAGGGGCACATAATAAAGAAAAAAGCAGAAAAACATTTTAATAAGTGCCTCATTTATGACAGGTATTTGA
>CAUYON010177606.1:0-30253 GCA_963573935.1 Arctocebus calabarensis | reverse complement strand
CCAGATGACCAAAAATCACAGTACAACAAAGATATCTGTACCAGATTGTTTATTGCAGCCCAATTCATAATTGCTAAGTTATGGAAGAAGCCCAAGAGCCCATCGATCCACGAATGGATTAATAAACTGTGGTACATGTATACCATGGAATATTATGCAGCCTTAAAGAAAGATGGTGACTTTTCCTCTTTTATATTTACATGGATGGAGCTGGAACGTATTCTTCTTTGCAAAGTATTTCAAGAATGGAAGAAAGATTCCATTGTACTTAGCTGTACTATGAAAGCAATATATAAGCACCCACACTTCCATGTGAAAGCTATAACCCAGCTACAGCCCAAGATGAAGGGGAAAGAGGAGGGAGTGGGGAAGGCAGGGGGTAGGATGGGTGGAGGAAGGGTAATGTACTGGACCACACCTATGGTGCGTTTTACAAAGGTACATGTTAAATCTACTAAGTGTAGAATATTAATGTCTTAACACAATAATTAGGAAAGTGTGGTGAAGGCTATGTTCACCAGTTTGATGTATTTCAAATTGTACATAAAACGAGCATGTTGTACCCCACAAATGCATTAATGTACACAGCTATTATTTACTTAAAAAAAATAAACATGGCAAAATACAGTAAATGTTCTTGGCTTTTGGGACTAAAGGTGGACAAGAACCCATCAACCCCTTAAAAGCTTTGAGGTTTAATTTATCTATAAGTGTTGAGCTTCTGTATTCTTGGTTTTAATTGCAGGCTTATAGAAATGTATTATTTAAAATACTATAAACACTGATTACCTTTTAAGCTAAGAAATTTTCTTGTACAGCAGTGCTGTTGTTGTTGTTGTTGTTTGCATTCACTTTTGTAATTTGTCCTAAGGTGGCCAATCCATTTCTTATTATATATCTATTCACATAAACCCCATAACTGGGAACAATTACATCCAGAAAGCTCTGTCACCAGATATCTTGATAACTTTTCTATAATTTTGTTTTTTAAGTCTATAGGAAACAGGAAATTCTTTATGGTTGAGATGGTTGTCTGAACCACATGGCCGTAAAAGGCAGTCTTTTTTCTTTCTTTTCTTTGTTGTTGCAGTTTGGCAGGGACCAGGTTTGAACCCACCACCCTTGGTAAATGGGGCCAGTGCCCTACTCACTGAGCACAGGTGCCACCCAAAAGGCAGTCTTTTATTTAGAATTTATTTAGATACCTGTGTGCCCAGTCATGATTTGGAGGGTCTGAACTAAATCTATCCCTTGAAAACAGCCCTTACAATCTCACACTTCTCCTGTTTGTTATAGTCCTTGAACCTACGAGGAGGATGTTTGTAGTTTCAGCATCAGAGTGTTGGCAATGGAGAACAGCTTGGAGTCAGCAGGATTGAATAATATTTAAATCCTGGAAATACCAGGTAAACTTTACTATTTACTTAAAACTTGTCTTGACTCTGGGGAAAAAAAGCAAAAAGAATCAGTAATGTTTTAAATAAAAAGTCACTAAAATCTTGTAGTCATTCCATGACTTCTTTTTAGAGACTGTAGTTGATTATAAACTATTGTTTGAGAAGAATCTAAGTAAAATAATAATTACCTATGGATAATAGAAGTCTTAGAATAGTGTAAAAATGCAAAGAAGATTTGGTTATTTCTGTAGCATATGATAATATAGCACAATAATTATAATTACAAATATATACAAGGACATATTAGAATTTTAGAAATCTTTTGCAATTTGGAACTAAGATTCATAATATCTATACACAAATATAATCCAAAAAAAGTTAAACACCATTTCCTATTCAACAATGCTTTCTGTATGGTTTAATATACCAAAAAAGCTGGTATGTATCTCTTGCACTTTTAGTAGCTCTGTAACTAAAAGCTAGCTCAGGTTAATAGAAAAACATTTAAAATTTTGTATGGACAGCCAAGTAGAAATATGATTGAGCAAAAAGGATATGATCTAATGCTAACAGTCTGAAGGGCACAACCCAGGAAGCCATTTCTATCTAGATTTTCTTTGGCCTCTCTGACTGAGCACTCCTTCCTTCAGAGGGTGGGCAGGACCCTTTCCGTAGTGGGGGTTTTATAGTAAAACAAAGTAGGTCAGATAATAACTTTAAGGTCACAGTTTGATGTAAGCATTTCACATTGTATATCAAATCAGTACAGTGTACCCAATAAATGCATCAATGTACACAGTTATGATTTAATAAAGAAAAAAATAAAGGTGTAAATTGAGTAATGTAACAGGAAAAAATAACTTTAAGGTCAGTTTTTTACAGAGGGTAATTTTAGGTTTTATGGCTAGCTTTCAGGAAAAGGGGTTCTGGTTTTAATGACCTGCTTTGGAGGAGAGGAATTCTGGCTTCTATGGCAAGCTCAGGGAAGAACTGGAAAAAGAGGCAGGAAGCCAAGGGAAGATCAGAGTTTGCTTCGGAGGACTTTATTTTAGGGTGGTTTTCTGAGCCCCATCTACCAGATATCCCCTAACTATAGACTGAAAGAACTTTCAACACCATTCCTTTGTACCTCAAACAATGACACAAAGTTGTTATTTCATATATATATATATATGAGAATGAAGATTAAGCTATTCAAGTTCAACCCCATCTACCAGATATCCCCTAACTATAGACTGAAAAAACTTTCAACACCATTCCTTTGCACCTCAAACAATGACACAAAGTTGTTATTTCATATATATATATATGAGAATGAAGATTAAGCTATTTAGAAAACCTCAAAACATTTTCCTGGCCAGGCTCATGCCTATAATCCTAGCAGTCTGAGAGTCTGAGGCATGGCCTGAGGTCAGGAAACCAACCTGAACAAGAGTGAGACCTCATCTCTACAAACTAACTGCTCATGGTGGTGGATACCTATAGTCCAGGCTATTCAGGAGGATCCCACACAAGTTCCTAGAAAACGAATCAACAGCTCTGAATAAACCCGGCCACCAGTCAAGAGCAGGAGGTCTGGAGCTCAGGAGGACTTAACTGTTCTGCCCAAGGAGAAACTCAGAGTCAGGTGGCCCAGGAGGGCCATGCTGGCACCTGACACTAAGACTGTACTGCTCCTTTGGGAGGTCCTGAGTCTTCTAGGAGCCCCATGCTGGGTGCCATCTTGTCAACAAAAAAGAACTTAAACTCTGAAAAGTAATTAGAAGTGGTTTATTCTGAGTCAAATATATATAATCATGTCCCAAAGAACCATGCCCAAGAAGCCTTAAGCAAGGAGTCTCCCTGTGGCTTGGTTACAGTTTAGTTTTATACACTCCAGGGAGGTAAGAATTACATGTAAAGTCATAAATCAATATGTGGAAGGAGGACTTCTCAAAGCAGGGCAATACAGATAGCTTGCTGCAGCCTTAAATACCTGGGTTCAAGCAATCCTCCTGCTTCAGCCTCCTGAGTAGCTGGACCTTAGGCACACTATGAAGTACATTAGCACACTATGCTAATTTTCTTTAAAATTTATTTTTATGCTTTTGGCTTTCAGCTTGGAGGAGGTCAAAGTGTAACTTTCTTTGGTTGTTTTGAATCCAGGTTTATCCAACACCAGCCACCTCTACCAAGCTGCCTAAGTTCAACCCCAGTGAGACCAAATTCATGTACCTGAGGTGCACTGGTGGCAAAACTGCCCTGGCCCCCAAGATCAGCCACCTGTGTTTGTTTCCAAAAAAGTTTGGTGATGACATTGCCAAGGAAACCAGTGACTGGAAGGATCTGAGGATTACGGTGGAACTGACTATCCAGAACAGAGAGGCCTAGATTGAAGTGGTACCTTCTTCCTCTGCCCTCATCATCATAAAAGCCCTCAAAGAACCACTGAGAGACTGAAAGAAACAGAAAAACATTAAACACAATGGAAATATCACTCTTGATAAGATTGTCAACATTGGGAGACAGATGCAGCACTGATTGTGGAATTCTCTGGAACCATTGAAGAGATCCTGGAAATGGCCCAGTCAGTGGGCTATAATGTTGATGGCAACCACCCTCATGACATCATAGATGACATCAACAGTGGTGCTGTGGAATGCCTAGTTAGTTAAAAAGTATAAGGAAAAATATTTTAATAAAGGATCATTTGACACCCAGAAAAAAATTATTTTTATCTATTTATTTTTAATTTTAATTAAACTTTTAAAAAAAATCAGTAGGTTTATGGGGTGTGTTACATAGATGAATTGTATGAGGCCAAAGTCAGGGCTTTTAGTGTACGATCACCAGGTCATCAGAATAACATATATTATACCTAATGTGTAATTGTTTAGCCCTCATCCTCTTTTCTCTGGTCTCTTCATAATTTCCAATGCCCAATATACTATTTATAATCACATATGCCTGCCATTTAGCTCCACTTATACTGATTCCATATCTTTGCAATTGTGAATTGTGCTGCAATGTACATCTGAGTGCATGTGTCTTCCTGATATAATGACTTCTTTTCCCTTGGGTAGATACTCAATGGTGGGATTGCTGGGTTGAATCTACTTTTAGTTCTTTTGGAAATATTGATACTGTTTTCCATAGAGGTTGTATGAATTCACATTGCCACCAGCAGGATATAAATGTTCCTGTTTCACATCTTCTGTGCCAACATCTATTGCTTTTGATGTATTAAAATGGCTTTTCTGACAGGGTTAAAGTGATAAATTGCTGTGGTTATAATTTGTATTTGCCTGATGATTAGTGATATTGAGCATTATTTCATACATTTGTTGACTGTCTATCTGTTTTGGAAAAACTTCTGTTAATGTCTTTGTCCACTTTTTAACAGGGTTGTTTCTTTCTTGCTGATTCTTCTTTAAATTCTTTGTAGATTCTGGATATTAGTCCTATATCAGATATATAGTTTGTGAATATTTTCTCTCATTCTTTAGGTAGTCTATTTACTCTTTTGAATTTATTTTTATCCAGATGGGGATCTTGCTATGTTGTCCAGGCCGTCCTCAACTCAATTGTCTCAAGCAATCCTCCTACCTTGGATTTCCAAAATGCTGAGATTATAGGAATAAGCTGCCACACCCAGCCAGTGGCTGAAATTTTATCAGGCAACAAGAGGAATCCTTTTCTCAGAGTTTCTGATTCAGTAAGTGTGAGGTAGAATTTGAGAATTTGCATTGCTAATAAGTTCCTAGTGAACACCCATGCAAAGAACACCTAGCTTAATGCCTTGCTACTTAATGGACTGGCCAGAGTGGAACCATCTGGGAGCTTTTTAGAAATGCAGAATAGGATGGAGAAAGGTTAGCTGGCCGACTGGAGGCAGGTTTTGACAGAAGCTCTCTCCAGAGGGAAGGATTGTAACTAGAATTACCCAATAAAGTTGAAAGTGGTGAAAGAGGCACCACTCCCCTGGTCCAACTCTTCTACTGGGTGGGTCTTTCTGATTCCATGGAGCACTGGAGTGAGCCACACTTGAACTGCCAGCAGATGCCCTGCTATATGATTGCTAGAGACTTTTTGGACTTTCTCACTACAGAGTTGGTGTTGACTGGGATAAACTCTTGACCTGGGCAAACCACCTGAGGACCTTCCAAGGTGGTACCCTGGTTCTGTTATAGTGAGAAGGTTTGATTTTCCTCTTCTAGTTGTTGCCTGTGGGGGGGGGGGTGGAATATCTTAGTTCCTTGTATTTATCTACAGCTGAGACTTTAACACAGAGTTACTGATTCCCTAGGATTGGACAGAGATCAGCTGAATACAAGACAGAGCCACCTAGCCCCAACCACACCAAGCAGGTCCCCAGAATCTCAGGCTGTAGTACTATACGGGTCCTTTACAAAGATGCAAGGGAGAGTCACCAGTCCCAGCTCTTTGGCAAAGGGCTGGTTAATCACAACCCAGAAGCCACCAATACAATTTCACTTTACCTGCTCATCTAGCCAAATGGTGAAAAAAAGTCATGGGGCAGAATCATTGGAAAAACTTTGACACCATGAATAATCAGAGTCTATCAACTTCCCAAAGGAATGACAAGGGAGATACACTAGAAGATTCCATTCGTAAACAAATGCCTGAGATGTCAGAAATTGAGTTTAGAATTTGGATGGTAAATAAGATTAACAGAATGGAAGTAAAGTTGGAATTAGAAATTCAAGGAATAATTCAAAAGTTGTCTCAAGAATTCAATGAATTCAAAAATAAAATCACCAAAGATTTTGACACAGTGATAAAACAAGTTGCACCCCTCCAAGATATGAGAAATACAGTAGAATTCCTCAGTAACAGAATGGAGAAAGGATTTCTGACAGTGAAGACAAAACTTTTGAACTCTCCCAAATGCTCAAAGAGGAAGAGAAGTGGAGAACAAAAATGGATCATTCGCTCAGAGAGCTATGGGATAATTCCAAAAAAACTAATATTTGCTTTATAGGAAGGGGATGAGGTGGCTTCAAAAGGCCCATATGCTCTACTCCAAGAGATAATCAAGGAGAACTTCCCAAACATGGCAAGAGATTCTGAAATTCAGACAGCAGACAGTTTCAGAACTCCAGTATGACTCAATTCAAATAAAGCATCTCTCAGACACATTATAATTAACTTAGCCAAAGTTAATATGAAGGAAAAAATACTGCAAGCAGCCAGATATAAGAAACCCATAACTTACAAGGGGAAAAAATATTAGAATGACTGCAGATTTCACTGCTGAAACTTTTCAAGCTAGAAGAGGATGGCCATCAAACTTCAACCTCCTAAAACAAAGCAATTTTCTTTCTTTCTTTCTTTCTTTTTTTTTTAACAAAGCAATTTTCAACCCAGAATCCTGTATCTAGCTAAGCTATGTTTAGTTTATGATGGAGAAATTAAATACTTTAATGACATTCTCATGTTGAAGAAATTTGCCATAACTAAACCACCTCTCCAAGATATTCTCAGACCCATCCTCCACAATGACCAGCACAATGCTCTTACCACAAAAGTAAACTCACTCAGAAACTTTTGATCAAATCCTAACTTCCACAGTGGCAAAAAGATTAAAAATGTCCACTGGATTTTTGAAAAACTCAACACCCAAAATACTACCAGGCTTATCAAAACTCTCAATTAATGTGAATGGCTTAAATTGTAGAGGTTGGATGACTGGATACAAAAACTCAGGACAGATATCTGCTGCATACAAGAATCTCATCTTATCTTAAGAGATAAAAATAGACTCAGGGTGAAGTGATGATCATCTACAATTCAGACAAATGGATATCAGAAAAAAGCAGGTGTTGCGATTTTATTCACAGATACAATAGGCATCAAACCAACAAAAGTAAGGAACGATAAGGATGGTTACTTCATATTTGTTAACAGAAACACTCAACATGATGGGATTCCAATTAACATTTATGTACTCAACCAGAATGCTCCTCAATTTATAAGAGAGACTCTAACACACATGAGCAACTTGATTTCCTCTAGCACCATAATAGTCAGAGATTTTCACACCTCTGCAGCAGTTTTGTATAGATCCTGCAATAAGAAACTAAGCAAAGAAATTGTAGACTTAAAATTAACCATTCAACAATTGGATTTAACAGACATGCACAGAACATTTCATCCTAAAAAAACTAAATACACATTCTTCTCATTAGCCCATGGAACATCCTCCAAAATTGATCACATCTTAGGTCACAAGTCTAACCTCAGCAAATTTCAAAAAATAGAAATTATTCCTTATATATTTTTGGACCATCATGGAATAAAAGTTGAACTCAGTAACAACAGGAATCTGCAAAGTCACACAAAGACATGAAAACTAAATAATCTTATGCTGAATGATAGCTAGGTCATAGATGAGATTAAGAACAAAATTATCAAATTTTTGGAACAAAATGATAATGAAGACACAAACTACCAGAATCTGTGTGATACTGCAAAGGCAGTCCTAAGGGAGAAATTTATAGCATTGCAAGGCTTCCTCAAGAGAACGGAAAGAGAGGAATGTAACAACTTAATGGAACTACTCAAGCAACTGAAAAAAGGAAGAACATTCCAACCCCAAACCCAGCAGAAGAAAAGAAATAACTAAAATTAGAGCAGAATTAAATGAAATTGAAAAGAAAAGAATTATACAACAGATCAATGAATCAAAAAGTTGCTTTTTGGAATAGGTGAATAAAAATAGATAAACCTTTATCTAACCTAACCAGAAAGAAAAGAATAATATCTCTAATTTCATCAATCAGAAATGACAGAGATGAGATAACCTCAGTTTCCTTAGAAAATCAAAAAATCCTCAATGAATACTATAAACAACTGTATTATCAGAAATATGAAAATCTGAAGGAAATAGACCAATACTTAGATACACGCCACCTTCTTAGACTTAGACAGGAAGAAGTGGAAATGTTGAATAGGCCTATATCTAGTTCTGAAATAGCATCAACTATATGAAATCTCCCCAAGAGGAAAAGTCTGGGACCAGATGGTTTTACATCAGAATTCTACCAAACATTCAAAGAGGAACTAGTACCTATATTACATAACCTTTTCCCAAACATAGAAAAAGAAGGAATACTTCCCAACACATTCTATGAAGCAAATATCACCCTGATCCCCAAACCAGGAAAAGACTCAACAAGAAAAGCAAATTGTAGACCAATATCTCTAATGAATATTGAAGCAAAAATATTAAATAAGATCCTAGCAAACTGAATCAAGCAACACACCAAACAAATTATATACCATGACCAACTGGGTTCTATCCCAGGGCCTCAAGGCTGATTCAATATACATAAATCTATGAATATGATACATCACATAAACAAACTAAAAAACAAAGACCATATTATTCTGATGTGGAAAAAGCTTTTGATAATATCCTGCATCCTTTTATGATCAGAACTCTTAAGAAAATAGCTATCAAAGGGACATTTCTTTTTTTTTTTCAGAAACATAAAATTTATACTTGCAAAATCGCCATGACAGGAAAAAAGAATGAACAACAAGTAAACATAGAGGATACATTCTTAATAATCTGCATACTAAACAAATCATATAATGATAATTACTAAACATAACAGTCAAAATGTTACCATGTGTTGGACAATGTTCTTTTTTTAAGTTAAATCATAGCTGTGGACATTAATGCAATTATGGGGTATGATGTGCTGGTTTTATATACAATTTGAAATACTTTCATCAAACTGTTTAACATAGCCTTCACAGCATTTTCTTAGTTATTATGTTAAGACATTTATATTCTCCACTTAGTAGATTTAACATGTACCCTTGTACAATGCACTGTAGATGTGATCCCACCAATTACCCTCCCTCCATCCATTCTCCCTCCTCCCCTCTCCTCCCCCTCCTCTTTCCCCTTCATCTTGGGCTGTAGTTGGGTTATAGCATTCATATGGAACTGTGGGCATTTATAAGTTGGTGTCATAGTAGGGTTGACTACATTGGATACATTTTCTTCCACTTCTGAGATACTTTGCTAAGAAGAATATGTTCCAGGTCCATCCATGAAAACATAAAAAAAGGTAAAGTCTCCATCTTTCTTTCTTTTTTATTGATTGACTGATTGATTGATTTATTGTTGAATCACAGCTGAGTACATTAGTGCAACCAAGGGGTACAACGTGCTGGTTTCATATACAATCGGAAACATTTTCATCAAACTGTTTGACATAACCATCATGGTATTTTCTTAGTTATTGTATGAACACATTTGTATTCTGCATTTAGTATGTTTTGCCTGAACTCGTCTAAGATGCACCATAGATGTGCCCCCACCATTTACCCTCCCTCCATCTATCATCCTCCCTCCCCTCCCTTTCCCTTTTCCCTGTATTCTTGTGCTATAATTGGGTTTTAGCCTTGATATGAAAGCTATAAATTAGCTTCATAGTAGGGCTGAGTACATTGGATATTTTTTCTTCCATTCTTGAGATACTTTGCTACGAAGAATATGTTTCAGCTCTATCCATATAAACACAAAAGAAGTAACGTCTCCATCTTTCTTTAAGGCTGCATAGTATTCCATGGTATACATACACCACAATTTATTAATCCATTTGTGGGTTGATGGGCATGCAGTGGCTGTTCTTGATGTTCACAATTGTCATGAACTTTCACAACGGTATCATGTACCTGTAAAGTAGACAACATTATCCCCATAGTGAAGACAAGAAGTTCACGAGAGCCACAGAGATTAAGTGCTTTACTCTGGGTCTATGTACATATGGGGCAAAAAAAGAGAAACCCTCAAGAAATTGACTATACTACACTTTAGTTTTTTTTTTTTCCTTATCTACACCTAAGCTGATTCCTTTTAAATTTTGAAGCACAAATGCTTGAATTGGCTGCCCTTTGTGAAAAGTGGTTGTGCTGCTTTTAAGACTGGTGTGGCTTTTTCAGGTAGTAGCAGGTGTTTGGCATATCCAATATGAATGAACAGAAGCAGGTCACCTTAAATGATGAGTCACCAGCTGAGCAAGTATTTGCAGCTGGCTTGTCTGTGCCCAACAGAAGCCAGGATCAGGGGAGGAATATTCAGCAATGAGTCCCTATCCTTGAGTCACCTGCAACGTACTTGTGAGAGTTTCCAACCACAAACAACAGAGTGACTGACAGCATAATTGTTGTCGCTTAGCCTTAGAGTGCTGCAAGAGGGCAAAGAAAAGTGAGTTTCGTAGAGAAGAAGGTGAGGTTTTGGTGGACCAAGTGATGAGAATTTGGGAGGGTAAAGGACAAATCCCATAGGAATGGGAGGCCACATGGTGTAGCTGAAAGAACACGGGACTGGGAGTGAGATACCCTGCATTCATCCTGCTCTTCAGAGTTCAACAGATTAATTATGGGATGATGAACCAATATTTTAATGTATATGCTAGGTCCTAAAATGAGGAAATCAGACTACCTGGTCACTAAGGTCCTTTTCAGGACTAGTATTTTTCAATTTTAAAAGTGTGAATTAAATAGAGTGGAATCAGTTGAGGCCGGGGCACAGGTCGTGAGAACCAAGGATGCAGGGACAAGGGCAGGTGGCACAGGGACCCAGTGTCCTGCAAGCTTTGTCCTGAGCACTTCCACTATTGGTCATCAAAAGATGTTGTTGCTGTTAGAGTAGTATTTTAGTGGTTTATAATTCATTCCCCATATTATTCTTTGTGGGTTTTTTTTTTTGTCATTATAATTGTACCTTTCTTTGTTACTCTAGAAGGTCCGTGGATTGGTGAACTTCTTGACAGCATAGTGCCTGATTAATACTCTGCTTAGTTTAGTGTCTGCCAGATAGACGTAGCTCAAAAATAAATTTGCCAGAGAGACTTGAATAGAATTCTCAATGTGATCAATATTTAATGTGCTTGTGAACTTTTGGGCATGTGAAAATTTGCAGTTAGACCTAAGAATTGATGCTCCTAACTGGGAGGAAGAGTGGTGGACAAAGAAAGGAAAAGTGACCTTGGTTATACAGGGAAAAAAAGGAAGTGGGGCTCATACCTCAGTCTCTATAATTTTCCTGCCATGTAATATGATCCCCTGTTGTAACTGACCTTGCCTACAGGACTGGAGCATCACGATTCCTACTTAGAAGTAGAAGTATTTTTAAAAAGAAAAAAGTAAGTGTAGGTTTTAGACTGTTTTCTTTGAGGTCCTGTATGACAATACGTACGTACTCTAGAAATGTGAATTACCATGTTGCTATGGAAAGTTGACGGGTGTTAAAATTTTTCCTTGCTTCTTACTTCCCATAAAAGATCATTTGAGTGTTTTTTTTTTTAGCCATTTGTAAATTTATTTATTTTTTTAAAGTAAGTCATATATACATAGATCATGAATACATTTATGCCTTTGTGGGATTCAATGTGTTGATAATTTGTACAGATTGGAGTGCTTACATCCTACTAATTAACATAGTTTTCACCTCATTTACATAATTTGGATGGTTTTTATCCTCCTAATTTTTTGATTGTTAACGTTCAGGCTTTGGATGTTTGTAGAGTTTCTAGCCGAAATCAGTACAATGAGAACCTACCTAGGGTATCTGTTCCTTGTTCTGGCTGTAAGTTGGTCTCACCTGTGTGACCTTGGTCTTTGCTAATGGAAATATGGATTAAGGACAAGCTGTGCCTACCAGGAAAAGGGGTTATATTTTCCTTTTAGCTACTTAATTCTGTTCCTTAAAAAACACTGGTATGCAAGCTTGACATACCTCTCAGTAACTATGTAAGTGAATTAATTGCCTTGGGAAAGGTCACCAATAGCTTTAAACATTATAAATGATGAGATTCATTCTGCCATTAAAATACCTTTATTACTTCCTGTGTCTGAAATGTATAAGACCTTTAGTATAGAATGATTTTCTCATTTCTCTCCCACCCACGTTCCCTGTCAATTTGTTATATCTACATTATGCCTAGGTCTTTTTTCTCATTTCCTTAGGGGAAATTAGATTCATAGAGATTATTAAAGTGGTGCAATTAATTCCACTTCCCTAAGAGAAAGGAAGTCTTTCCAACCCCCATAACTTACATGAATGGGGTTAAATGGAAAAAAAAAAAAAAAAAAAGTAAACTTCTTGCTAACCCAGTACACTCTATGGGAATTATCAGAAATAGTTTTATTGGATAGTTGATTGACTTTTCCTTAATTGTATCTGAGGTTTCCACGAGTTCTAAATTTTTAGGAGGTTGGAATTCTTGATGTCTTTATACTATACCACAATATCTTTATACTACATAGATATCTACATACCATGTACCTCATTTTAACTGAATTGTAAAATGGGTTGTCAGTTTTCAATGACAATAAATAAACTGTGTTCTTCCTACTTATTTAGTGTTTGGTCTAGGGGAGTAAAGACTACATGTAATTGTAGCAAGCACTTTCTGCATGAAATCTGAAAAAGCATTTCAAGTTTTTGTGTCTCTGGTTCTTTATCTAAGAGGCAGTACAGAATAGGTTTTCTTCATATGTGTGTGTGTATGTATGTGTATGTTCTCTAAGGCTGGTAGGAAATTAACAGGCAGTGGGTAGGGAGAGAAAAGGTAGGGAAAGAATCCTTCAGGATTAAAAAGTTGAAGCTTACACTTTACACAGAATTTAATTCTCCAGAGGAAAATGTGTTGCTTTAAATTAGATCATAAACTTTTTGAAGGCAGTAACTAACTCTTCTGCATATTATCTAAGAGTGTTCAGGGAAAGGCCTCAAAAATAGCAAATTTTTATTTCATAGACTGGTTGCTTTTGGAATAATCTCACTTGGTTGCTTTACCTTTTTTTGGAAACTGTTTCAAAATGTGCAGCAGGAGACAGAACTTGCTATGGTTTGAATATTTGCGTCCCTCCAAAATTTTTGTTGAATTTTCATCTTGAGTGCAATCATATGAATTAGGGCCTCTAGGAGTTGAATAAGTCATGAAGGTTTTGCCCTCAAACGTGGGATTGGCACTTGTAGGAGTCTGTTAAAGGGCTTGTAGGAGTCTGTTAGTCCCTTTTGTACTACCCTGAGAAGATGCAGAAAGAGGTGCCGTCCATGAAGCAGAGATCCAGCCTTCACCAGACACTGAACCTGCTAGCACATGGATGTTGAACTTCTTAGTCTCCACAACTGTGAGAAATAAATTTACATTGTTTACAATTACCCAAATTAAGGGGTTTTGTTACAGCAGCCCAAATGGGCTAAGAAAACAGGCTTAGAAGAGTAACAATCACATATATTTTTCTAGTAATAGTTGAAATATAATTGGGGTCTTGGCCCATGAGAGGTTTGAGAATGTCCTTGCTATGGACTGAATGTTTGCATCCACTTAAAATTCCTACGTTGGAATCCTAAAATTCACATGTTGACTTGTAATGGTAGGTAGGAAGTGGGGTCTTTGGGAGGTCAGTAGGTCACCAGGACAGAACCCCCACGTTTAGGTGCCCCTATTAAGAAGAGACACAAGAGCTTGTTCTCACTCTGTCTCTCCATATGAGAGGACACAGTAAGAAGGGGGCTACCTGCAAGCCAGGAGGGGAATCTTCACCACATGGCAGACCTAGCAGCACCTTGACCTTGGAATTTTAACCTTTGAGACTGTGAGAAATCAGTTTCTGTTGTGAAGCCACCCAGTCTATGGTACTTTTGTTATAAAAACCTGAACTGAATAAGACAGTCCTTTACAAGAATGGTGCAAATTGCAAATAAGTGACCAGTGGGAAAACCTCCCAGTGACAACGCATCTTCTTCCTCAATGATTGGCTGGTAAGTTTCCCAGGAGATACTGGTTGTTTGGTACTTTTCTGTGCCAGAAAGCTCTTTTGAAATAATACCAAATGTGTGGACCAATATTTTGTGCCGAGAATGAAAGTCATTTTAATAATTTCTATAACTTTGGAGAGATAACATAAATTTGTTTTATTTTTTAAAATTTCAGATTAATATAAGGGTACATACAATTAGGTTATGCTGTTGAGTTTGTTAAAGGTACAGCCCAAGTGGCAGTTGAATCCTTCACTCAAACAATGTAAATTTTTACAAACACCCAGAGTCGTTCTGGAGATGCATAATCTTAAATTATGCATACATTTTAAAAACACAGATACCCTACTTTCTTTTTGTTTTCTTTTTTTTTATAATTTTATTAAATCATAATTGTGTACATTGTTGAATGCATAGGAAATGGATGATTCACACTTGCTACAAAGAATTTGTTTTGTTTTTTGGGGGGGAGGCTATAGGATGACAGAATAGGGTCTCCCAACTGGTGAACTGATGATTACAAAGATTTTGGAAATTTACCTGATCCACAGCCTGCTGTACTTTTTAGTTCTAGCATTTTTTTTTTTTTTTTTTTTTTTTTTTGAGACAGAGTCCTGTCTCAAAGCTCAAGCTGTCACCCTGGATAGAGTGCCATGGCATCACAGCTCACAGCAACCTCCAACTCGTGGGCTCAAGTGAGTCTCCTGCCTCCACCTCCCAAGTAGCTGGGATTACAGGCACCCACCACAACGCCTGGCCATTTTTTAGTTGCAGCCGTCATTGTTGTTTGGCGGGCCCGGGTTGGATTCGAACCCGCCAGCTCAGGTGTACGTGGCTGGCGCCTTAGCCTGCTGAGCCACAGGCACCGAGCCTAGTTCTAGCATTTTTTAGGGACTTTTCCACCTATTCCTTCCTCCACCTCTGGCGTCTGAAAGTGTCAAGAAAAATAGTTTATTTTCATAAATATATTTTGGAGTCCCAGTTAGAATTTCTGGTTTCTCTTGCTAGTGGGAAAACTCAAGTTCTGTTTTGCAATGCATGTTTCCTTAGTTAAAACCCATTTGGGAGTTTTAGAAATGAGCACAAAGGTAGGAAACACTTTATTTTCAGTCCAATCTGAACTTGGAGCCCTTTTTCTCCCTCTTCAGTATAAAGAGAGAAGCTCAGGAATTGAGTCTGTCTGCTTAAGTTTGGACTATGGGCTCCCTAAATATAGCCAGTTTCACTTCACCACCTTTTCATGGTATAGACATGGTCTTTGTAATTTTTGTTATTCTCTCAAGTTCAGGGCCTGCTCCTATTTCTGTCTGGCCATAGGACGCCTTTGGTTTAGTTAGTGTTCCTGTCATGGACAGTTAGTGCCTACAGTTCTTTCTGGTTTGGGTTGACCACACTATGTACAAGACATTGGTGTTACTAAGTACAACTATGAGTGACATGGTGGAAGGTCTTTAGGCGATGGTTAAGGCCAGTCTCTCTTCTGCACAACCCAGTTTCAGGTGTGAAACAGTATAGATGGGATCTCATCTAAGAAGCTCAAAGTGTATTTATTTATACCGCATGTAATTGAACACAGCTGAATCAGAACTGGTGGTAGTCTGTACTGTTTCACATTTTTCACCCAGATGAATTGAAAGACAATAGTTGCTGACTAATAATTATGTAATCAGGATCAGAGGAAGGTGCTGTTCGCTTATTTAAAAGAATAGTGAGAACTTCAGCAAGCTAGCACCTAAGATTATCTACCCACAGGGTTAGAGAGAGTCATCTTCAACACTCATCTTCCTTCCTCCTTGAGGCTTAGGTTTCTTTGCCTATAAACAGAGATGGGATGCTTGCTCTCCCAGTTCTAAAATTCTATGATGCTAAGTTTAGGTCTTTCATTAAGGAGTTGGTGAGTTTTAGCATCAGTCTCACGAATGAATTGAACATTTCTTGGGAAGTCTCAAAAAGATTGGCTTCTAGCACTTTGCAGGAGGTAAAATGCCAAACGATATAGTGTTTACTATGCTTGAGTCACTATAAAAGTTTTGAGACAGACTGTGGTCCATTATTTCACTTCCAAGACACACAGTCAACAGTGTCTGTTCTGATCCACCCGTGCAAGTTTCAACTTGCTCAGCTTCTCGGTGTTGCTGGAAAGTTTTCATTTGTTTCTGTCCATGTGGATCTTATTTTTCTTGATTTTTGTGTATCTCAAAACTTTCATAATGCCCCAGATATCATTTAGATTTGCAATTTACTCAGTTACCATATTATTCCAGGAATAAATAGGTGGTGATTTATTACTCATTCATGAGACTTATACGGCTAAACCTTCAAAAACCAGCTTCCTATGGACTGGAGAGTGCCCCCCCAACTCCGGTAAATTTATATATTGAAGCCCTACTCCTTGGTATCATGTTATTCAGAGGCCTTTGTGAGACAGTTGGGTTTGGATGGGGTTGTGGGTTTAGTTCCCTTATAAGAGGACAAAGGGACCGGAGCTCGCTCTCAATCCACCACAAGAGAGCAGGGGGGAAAATGCCATCTGCAACCAGGCAGAGAGCTGTGCTAGAAGCCAGCCACCGTGGCACCTTGATCTGGACTTTGCAGCCTCTAGCGCTGTGGGGAACAAGTAAAGCCACCGAGTTTGTGGCAGCCTGTCACAGCAGCCCAAACGGACAAAGTCACAGCTCAAGAAATTCTCTTTATTTCTGTGGATTCCATTGTCTACTGACATGATCTTCTTACCCACGTCCTTTTCCCCTCTGTAGCAATGGCTTCAGCGCTCACTTTTTTTTTTTTTTTTGCAGTTTTTGGGCCGGGGCTGGGTTTTGAATCCACCACCTCTGGTATATGGGACCAGCGCCTTACTCTTTTGAGCCACAGGCGCCGCCCCAGCGCTCACTTCTTACAATCAACCATGAAAACCAATGACCTCTGTTTCGTGCCATTTTCAGTTTCCTAACACCCTGGATATTGTCATACAGAATCGGACATTTCATTCCTGGAATTGTGGTCCCTTAGGTCTCTCTCTGACTTCTTTTCTGTCTCTTTGAAAGTAAGAAGAGGAGCCTCCTTTACTTCCAAGCTTTAAATCTTCACTGTGTGCCAGGGACGAGGGACACCACAGAAGCAGAGACCCTGGGGGAGCTTCTCAGTGTCCATATGGCCCACGTTGTCCTCAAGCCACACACTGCGAATCAGAATTGGGGGCCCCCGTGTGCAGCTGCACAATGATGGGCATAAAGTCATCAAATAGTAGTTATATTGCCAGGTGCTAGTTAAGGGAGGGTCCCAAGGATTGGTATTTCATCTTTGCATCTTGCATAATTAGGGACCCATGTTCATTTCCACTTGAAGAAGAAAATGGAATGTAAACTCTCCCTTCCATCATCAGAATGTCTGAAAGGATGCTCACGTCATAAAGACCCACCAGGGAGCCTAATGAGAAGCAGGAAGTGGGTACAAGTTTATATAAACTGCTTGAAGCAAAAACACAACATACAGATCCAAACCAGACCAAAACCAGCCTCCCAGACCCCATTGGCTTTCATTTCTCACCTCTCTCTGTGAAAATATGCTTATGGAGACAGACGCCAGAACCTACTCTTTATCTCCTACTGATTGTGTGATAAATGTAGAAATGCCAAATAAATGGTAATTATTTTCATCTGAGTGCTCTCTTCCCTCCCACCTCCGGATGTCTTCCTCATTCGATTGTTTGGGCGCGAATTATCCTGAGCGTGGTTCCCGGAAGGGTTCCCGAGAAATTAGTGATCAAGATGCCTGGTAAACCACATGTTTTTAAGAAAAAGTCTCAGCAGTTAAAAAGAAATTCAAAAAGAAAGGCTGAGGATGATGAAGAGTTGTCAGAGAAAAAGGTTAGAAACACAGGAAAAAGAAATAAAAATCATCCAAACCATCAGTCTTCTGAAGGACAAACAAAGCATACTAATATGAAACAGATAAAGATAGCACCCAACAAAAGGAAAACCTGGCAACCACTTTCAAAGAGTAGCAGAGAGCATTTGCAAACAATAATGGAATCAGTGATAATAACAATTTTGAGTAATAGTATTCGAGAAAAAGAAGAAATACAGTACTATCTCAACTTACTGAAAAAAAAGAGTGCTACAACGTTGTGAAACTCTGAACATCTCTTCTGAAAAGTTGAAGGATTTAACTCAGGTGTCAAGTCTACTGGGTGTGGAAAGGGCATGGGAGCAAGCTAATAAAGAAGGTCTGGCATTGTTGCAGGAAGAAATAGAAAAAATGGTAGAGACTGCAGAATTGATGACTGAGGATATTCAGAGCCTAAAGAACAAAATTGAAATTCTGGAAAGTGAGGTGGAAGAGGACGAGAAGACACTAAAACAAGTACTCCAAATGGATAGTAGTAGTGTACTCTCTCTTCCAGAACTTTCTCAGAAAAGTGTCAAAGCACCCACGCTTCAGAAAGAAATTTTGACACTAATTCCAAACCAGAATGCTCTTTTAAAGGACTTGTATGTGCTTCATAATTCCTCCCAGATTAAGAACATGCTAATGCTCATTGAAGAAGCCTGTAAGAAACTGGATGCCACCTGAAGATTTTTTTTCTTAGATTGTCCCATATTAACGTTTATGATTAATAAAGCTATTAACTTATGATGATATGGCAGAGGCTGAGGCTTCTGCAGGATTTGTTATGCCCTGATAGGCACTTTAAAATTAGCCTCTGTAGGTCTACCATTAGTATCTAATGTAGCTCTGAAAACTCTTTTTAGCAGTTGTCAAAGCTAGGAAATCAACATTTATATTGTTGTATCTGCAATTACTTGCCTAAAATTATTAAAAGAATAGTTGACATGACCTAATAGTTTATAATGGTTAAATAGAACTTATTTATTAGTTAAATGTGGAATTGTGGTGTGTAAATTATGTACAATACCTAGAATGGGAAAGCATAGGAGTTTGTGATTACTAATTCTGTAGCTGATGGATTGCATTTTCTGCCTGATCATTTGGAAGCTGGAAAATCCTTTTTTTTTGCCTAGCTCCTTAGTCTTTTTGGAAAGTAGTTAAGAATTGCCAGGTATGTTTAACTTAGGAGGTAACATCAACATTTTATTTCTTTGGTAGATAAGTGAATCGATTTATTTTCTACTGTCATGAAATCATATCTTTACTTAAGAAAATTATTTTAAAAGGAACGGTAGCACATTTATTCCCCTTGCAATAAAAAACAACCAAAAAAAAAAAAAAGCACCCTTTCTTATAAACCTTTCCCAATACAATTACCTTTTATATATATGTGTGCATAAAGTGTCACTTAAATATGTCAAAAAAATTATTTTCATCTGAGTTACTATCAACCCTATTGCTGTCTTCATAGACTCTAGAGCTAAACTCCCCAAGAAGAGACACAAAAATTACAAGTTACTTGGGAAACTTGCACACGAACTAAAAATACATGAGACTGTGTGTGACATGTTGCTCAAATATTGAAACCTCACAAGGAGGTTTCTCAAAGAAAGGAAACCACATATATTGTTCCAGGGGTACCAGCTCAGGGGCATTGAGAACTAAGGCCTTTACCTCAGTAATAAGTTCTTTCATCCTGTTTCCATTGCTTTCACGGTCATCAGAAACAAAGGCCAAGCACCAGCTTTTTCTTGCTTTATGCAAAATGAAGTTATGTTACACTACTAGGCTCTGCAGCCCTACTGTGAGAATCTGGATGTGGCTACTGAGGGCTTTTTTGCTCTTCACAGATTTTCCCAAATAATTTACCTCTGCAGAGAGCAAAAGGATTTCTTCCAGAAGATCCAAATGTTTAGACCTTAGGATGTGTATACCATCTTGAAAAATAATCAGCACCTCTTAACTGGAAGAACCTTCTTCACTCTAGGTAAACCTCATGGACTTAACCTTCAGATTATTTTCTTTCTTTACTTTCTTCTCCACAATTCTATTTTATCTACAGTGAGTACATTTTGGCTGAGATTCTTGTCTTGCTAAACTACAAGGGGATAAAGTGACACATCTAAGTAATAAATAGTGTCTTTAGGCTTCAAAGTTGAAACCTTTAAGTACCTTTTCATTGGTACCAGATGAACCCCCAAATGAAATTAAAGCAGCTGGAAACTACTTTTTCTCTATGCCACTGGTAGTACCTTGTCAGTATCAAATGGTGTTTTGAACAATGTCTCTAAAATGTCATGAAAGTATAGAGATACTTTTTAAAAAGTACATGATTTAATGCAAAAGCAAAAGCTTTGGAAATATACCACAAAAGAAGGCTTTAACATGTTATAATTTTTGGATCGTTAGATATCAGAATACAAATCAAGGACACTTACTGAGCTTCAGTACTAAGTGTTAGAGATTTGAGGATAAGCAAGGCACAGTCTGTGCCCGTCAGGCAAGCAGAGGAGCCAGACCTGTAAATAACAAACACAACAGAACCGCACCACTCCCTGTTCAAGGGGCTTCCAGACAAACACAAGCCTCAGTCTCATCATTTGTGAAAGTTCTGATGCTACCAATACTACTTGGGGTTATTTTTTTCCTCTTGAGTTCTTGGATTTTATATTTGTTACTCTACAGATGACAGGCACTATTTGGCAGGTGAGCAAACATTCCTCAAATAGCCATTTTTCAAGAGGCCCCGTGCTATAAAGGCATGTTGCTTATAAGAGAAGGGCCTGGAAATGCCATGAAAGGGGTAGAAGAGGAAAGCTTGGCCTGTGATATTTTCTGTGATGTTTTTCTCCAAACAACAACATTTACTCTCACTTTTTAAAGTATTTTAGTTACTTTGTAGAAGGTAGGTACAAAAAAATAGGCAGTAGTAATGGGTTTATACTGGTGACTCCTAATATTACTGGGTGTTCCAAAAATCACCCCTAAAGTCATCATACGTGGGGAAAATCGGAAATGGTAGCTAAATGTACCTACCTTTCTTTACAAAGTATTCATTTCAAAATTGTACAAAGAGATGGCCAACATGTAGAGAATATTTCAGAAAATATTGTAATGAATATTTTATAAGTAAAGGCGTGGTTAGCTACAATTTTCCATTTTCCTTATGTATGGTGACTTTTGGGACACCACATATTTAGGACATTGGTTTTCCATTAATAGAATGGTATAAATAAGGAAACAATTACATAATCATAGGAAAGAAAGCTATCCAGGATTTTGCCCTGTTTAATTGGTGTAAAATTTAATTTTACTCTTATTCTTCTCTCTCAGCAATTTTTTTTCTCTTTTATTTTAAAAATGATTTTTACTAAATATTTAATAGAAAAGGATAGTGTAAAACATGTATACTATGTAGAATAACACTTTAATAAATATCTGTATGTTTGCCACCAACATTAAGAAACGCAACTTTGAGGTCCTCCCAAGTTTATTGCTTCCCGCCCCCCAACTAAAAAGTTAACTTATTCTGAATTTTGTATTTATCATCCCTTACCTCTTCCTTGTGGTCTTGTTCCATATATTTGCATTCTGAAACAGTGTCATTGTTTTTGCATGTTTTTTAATATAATATTAATAAGATAATACTATGTGTATTCTTTCAAAAATAACTTATGTTTATGAATCAGTTTAACTTCCATAAAATATTCAATAATTTCTCTATGCATAAATAGACTGCCATTTATTTATTTTCTCTAGTGATAAAGCAGATGTTCCAGTATCTTTGTAATATGAGCAGTGGTACTAGAAGCATCCTTGTGTACACTTCCTGGTACACTTACCTGAGAGTTTCTAAGACATACATGTAGGAAGCAATTTCTGCATCATAATGTGGCATCTGTTCAGAACACACAGTATTACGAATGTGTCATTTCTCTCCCCAAACATCTAAAGATTCATTGCCACTCAACTGAAATCTCAGCAGGGTTTTTGAGTAGAACCTCAGTTCTAGAATTGAGCCTAGAATTGCCCAAACGACTTTGAAAACAGAGGTCAAAGTTAAATAATTTATATGACAGATGTCAGGACTTATTATAAAGCAAGTGAAACAGTGAGGTATTGGCATAAAAAGAGATAATTAGGTCAATGGAACAGAACAAACGACACATATGTGGTCAAAGAATTTTGACCAAATGCTAGGACAATTCAATGGGGAAAACATAATCTTTTCAAAAAATGGTGTTATGACAATTAGGTGGTCATATACAACAACAACAAAAATGAATCTGAACCCTTACCACAGGCTGCATACAAAAATTGACTCAAAATTAATTGTATGCTAAAAATTAAAACCTAAACTATAAAACTTCTAGAAGAATATCTTAGTGTCCTTAGGTTTGACAAAGTTTTCTTACATGAAACACAAAAGCATACACTAAAAGCAAAAAAATCAAGAAGAGTTTATGAAAACTAAAAAATTTTGCTTTGTGTAAACCCTATAAAGTGGATGAAAGGGAAGGTACAGACTGAGAGAAAATCTTTTACAAATACATGCCCAACAAAAGCACTTGCTCCTAGATTCTGTAAATAACTCTCATAACTCAACAAAATCCAGTTAAAAACAGGTCAAAATGTTTTAAAAAATATACAAAATCCAATAATGCAAGGGAAAAAAATAACCTTTACAACCAAGAAATATTGTTAGTATCAGAAGTTCAACAAATGATGCAGCTGTCTTCAGCCTGTCTGAAGGCTCCTGAATAGTGAGTGATTCTTGTTGTTTATATGTTTGTCTCTTTTGCTCACCCGAAGGGCAAGCACTATTGCTTATCTTTGAATCCCTAAGTATTGGTGCTCAAAGCAGACTGTGACATGTTAAGGGTGGCATATATTTACTCCTAAAGCAATATAAGCAATACTATACTAATACTTGAAGGTGTAGCTTAGCCCATGTCCATAATCCCAGCACTCTGGGAGGCCAAGATGGTGGATCATTTTAGCTCATGAGTTTGAGACCAGTCTGAGAAATACAGAAACCCCATCTCTTAAAAAAAAAGATAGCTGGGCATTGTGGTGGCTACCTGTTGTCCCAACTACTTGGGAAACCAAGGCAAGATGATCACTTGAGCCCAACAATTTGAATTTGCTGTGAGCTATGACTCCATGGCACTCTACTGGTGGCAAGAAAGTGACACGTGATCCCAACAACAACAACAAAAATACTACTCACCCAAAAGACTATAGGAAATAGGAAATGAGCAGGAAATGAGGGACAAAGCAATAAAGATCAGAGATGTAAAACAGAAAACGAACAATAAGATGGGAGACTTAAATGCAACAATAGCAATACTTACATTAAATGTAAATGGATAAAACACTTTTTCTTCCAAAAGGCAGAGATTGTTTTGATTATTTTAAATAGGCAAGACCCAACCATATGATGTTCACACATATATACTTCAAATATAACGGCACCTACAAATTGTAAGTAAATCGATAGAAAAAGATATGTCATTGCAAATGTATATCATTGTAAGAAAGTTCCTATGGCTATATACATATCAAAGCAGATCTTAAGACAGGAGTCTTATCAGACATATAAAGGGTAAAATCATGATGAAAAGTCCATTAATAATTCATAGAAATCTTAAAAGCTTCTCCACTGAATTATATAACTTTAATATGCATAGAGCAAAAATTAACAAAAATAAAGGAAGAAAGATAATACTTTCACAAACATATTTGGACATTTTAACATTTTTCATTCAGTAATTGACAGAAAAGTGATGGAAAATTGTTCCTCCAGGAACACTATCCATCAACATAACATTGACAGTCATGAGTAATATCATGACTGCACATTGACAGTTATGCAATAATAATCCAATTATTACAGGATGTACACTCATTTTAAATGTATGCAGAATATTTACGAAAGCCTATAGGCTTGGTCATGAAACAAATATGATACTGATACAAGCTGATATAAGACATTAATAGCTTTTTATTATTTTATTTTATTTATCATGATGACAAATGTTTTAAAATTATTTTCTTATTAATCTTTTTAAGTTAGTTAAATATTTTAGTTAGAAGTTTAGCATCACTAACCTTTTAGTTAGAAGTTTAGCATCACTAACCCTATTGTTTTTCAGTTGAGAAAAGGAATCTTGGTTAGTCCCCAGGTTATTCTAATTGAATCCAATTTTATTCTCCTTCTTGGTGACCACACATACACTTAAGTGATTATGTAACATTAAGAAAGCTATTACAAAGCCTTCCCCATTGGCCTTCCTTGGCTGGTTATATCTGGTACCACTGGTAAAGAACAATAACATAAGCCTCTGTCCTGCTTGAGTGCAGTAATTTTAGTCTTTTCCAAAGTTCTTTTCCAATATATTTCTGGGAGTTCCTAGGAGATGGTTGCTGTTAAATGAATTCCTTCCAGTTGCTGTTGTGTTCTTCAGCAGACATCCCAAGGACCACTGATTGCGTTCCTCTATGCCCCCACTCTGCAATGGCTTCCTTTGGGCTGCTGCCATTTTCCTCTCTGATGCTTCATCCAAGCATGGGCCCCTAACTCTCCAAGATTTGCAATATGTTGAATAACAAATGGTAAGAAAAGGAAATAATGGAGAGAACAACTGATCGCGGCTACCAGATATGGCTACTATGACAGCAAACTGGACCCTCAGGTCAGTTTATTTACCTCCAAAGGACTGCTCACATGTAGATATTACTCATTCAAAATCCAGGCTTCCACCAAGTTTCTGAGAAAGAGGAAGATTTGTTCTTCTCATCTTCATTGTTTCTAGTTGAAGACATGCCTTCCTAAACCTTTTACCGATCAGAGTGGATCTCTCCATTGGAACATAAGCAGTGAAAATATCTACACTCTTCAGAAGAAATTTTACCTTTTATCCACAAGACCCATAGAGGGATGTGTTCTGGTCCTAGAAGTACAATCATACTATCATGCTGGACCTCAGCAGTGAAGCACCAGTATATTTTTCTAAGTCTTGTGTTATTTTCTAGAAATGTACAACCAAGGGAACAAGGCAGGTAGACTTTACCAAGCCAAGTTCCTTTGCCTTTAACAATCATTTCTCACTTTCAAGAAGACTCTTTGGTCTACAAATCCTTGCTATTTTTGGATTTTTAGGGGGAATATCAATTCCTGATTTCCTTTGAAATAACTCACCCAAACTTCATTTATACACTATCACCATAGAGAAACACATTTTCTAAGAAAGTATTATACCTGTATAGGTCAGTTTAAATTTATACTTGGAAAGAGAATCTTGCTCTAAAAGAAACAATCTGTAGACATTCCACTCTGCCCACCATAAAATATCTTTTACATCATTTTAGCTTCTCACACCTCTGCACCCAGAAAAATCTCTGCTGAACATTTGCATATCTTATGGTCCTTCTGATAAAATATTCTCTGAATAATGAGATGGTTTGCCTCCAAGGCTAAAGCAAGTGTTTCTATCTTTCTATCTTGCAATAGAAAATTTCTCTGCTAGATGCTCCAAGCTGACACGGTTCTCAGGTCTTATCTTCCCATTAAAAAGAGTGTATGTTAAGTAGGCATCCTTTTTGGGGAGGGTGGGGACAGAGTCTCTATTTCTTGCCCCCTGTAGAGTGCTATGGCATCACAACTCACAGCAACCTCAAACTCTTAAGCTCAAGTGATTCTCTTGCCTCAGCCTCCTGAGTAGCTGGGATCAGTAGACATGTTAAACATAATGTGGCCAAAACAGAACTGCTGATTTCTTTCCCTCTCCAAACTTCTATTTATCTGTAACCCATCTCATCAAGGGTAACCCCCAGCATTTGGTTACTCAACTAACTAACTAACTAGGTATCTTCTTAGATCTATCCTTTTTCCTTACCATCCTCTTTCCCACTCTTTCCAAGCTGTTAACAATTGTCTTCATAGCTCCATGCAAAATATATCCCCAATCCATTCATTTCCCGCCCCCTGGTCACGTGACCCTATGATTATTGCAGCAATCCTCTCACTGGTCTCTCTGCTCCTGTTTTTGTACTCCCTAAAAGCCTGATTGATTTTTTGTTAAATATGAAATTCAGATCATGTCAATTTCCTGCTAGAAATCAAACTACACTTTTCCAAACTACACTTGCTACTCTTAGAATATTCAGATTCATTACCATAGCCTACAAAATCGTATAGATAAAGGAAAAATTTGTGAATTTGGTGACTTGTTATCTGTGGAGGGAGAGGAGGTGTCAAGATGAAATGTTCAACATCAAGTGTATCAGGGCATGTCTAAGATAGTTCAGGTCACACTCATCAACTCTGCTTCTTTAGTTCAAGGGCCAAGGACAGATTTTGGTTAAATCACATTTTAAAGGGTAAAGGGAGAAATCAAGATTGAGTTGGGGAATAGGGAAAGGAATGGGAGAGGAGTAAACAAAAGACACAAGAGAATGAAAGTAGCAAATGGTTTTACAAATGTTCAGGAAGGAAATTTCAAAAGGCAAACACATCACTGCTTGTAAGAAAACACAATGGATTAGACTCAACAAAGATTACTGCTTTTTAGGTTCCTCATAGAAACATGGCCAGTGGCATTCTGTTAATGTGCATGGACGTGGGTACCAAGTCTGACAATTAAGTTTGTGAACTTGCCACCGTGCATTTACTTTAACAGAGTGTACAAGTAAGTTGGTGTGGCATCATGATTGGGGTATGTCAGAGTCTCACAGCTGTCCTTGTGTGGACTTGAGGTGGTGTCTTGCTAAGCGGCATTTGTGTTATTGTGTATTTTTTTGTGCCAGTAAGAAAATGTCAGAGCTTGAATTACAGCAATGAACAAACATTTGTAATATTTTTGGTTAAATTTGGCAAGAGTGGAAGCGAAATGAGGAATATGTCAGTCCAAGTTTATGGGGATAATGCCATGAAGAAAATAGCAGTGTACACATACAAATGAATTAACATTTTTCTTTTTTGAGACAGAGTCTCACTTATGTTACCCTTGATAGAGTGCTGTGACACCACAGCTCACAGAAACCTCAAACTTTTGGGTTTAAGAGGTTCTCTTGCCTCAACCTCTCATGTAGCTGGGACTACAAGTGCCTGCCACAGCCAGCTGGCTTTTGTTGTTGTTGTTGTTGTTGCAGTTGTCATTGTTGTTTGGCTGGCCTGGGCTGTGTTTGAACCCACCACCCTCCGTGTATGTGGCTGGTGCTGTAACCACTGTGCTATGGGCACTGAGCCTACATTTTTTTTTTTTTCTGAAACTAGAGAAAGTGTCGCTGATGAGGAGAGATCAAGGAGGCCAGAATGAGCAGAACCAATTAACTGATTTAGCAGAATTTTGAGCTAAATTTATTTGCTAAGTTATGCTAACAGTGTATATAGAAAACAAATGACAACCCTTACTTAGAATCAGGGCAGAATTGCAACAAGGGGTTAGGAAAAGCCCTGTCTCCTTTAGCTGAATTATCATAGAGAAAATTTTCTCTTCCTGTTGGGCAAAGAAGTCTGTGCTGAGACCATCCGTCAAGTTGGGCAAAGAAGTCTGTGCTGAGACCATCCGTCTCTGGCTTCCTCCCTCACTAGAAAGAAACTCACTGTGGAGGGGCTGGAGGCAGCAAACAGGCTGTTCTAGCTGATGAGCAGCATTGGGAGGGTGAGCTGAGGTTGTCCTCTAAATTAGCTCTGACCACCTGAGGATGGAAAATGGACAACCTGTGATGAAGATGAAGAAGTGGCGGCAGCTGTCAGAGGGAACCTAAAGGCATTTTGATGTCAGGGTCTCTTGAATCCTGGCCCTCGTCCTCAGAAGAGACTTATCATGAGCAGAAAGGGCCCAGGTAATAGGACAGTGATTTGTTTAATATTTGCTCCCAAATAATATTTTACTTATGTTTTTAATGTTATAATTTCAAATTATAAAATACTATAATCCAAGGTTTTCATGTTATAATTATCATATGCTATAATGTAACTATGATAATTATAATGATATTCCTCATTATATACACATATACAGGGTGCCAAAAAATGTACACACATTTCAAGAAAGGAAAACACTGTATTAAAATTGTAATACTCAATATATACCAGTAACATTTGTTATCTTGCATAGTATATCTTGTATCTCTTGTAATTGCAGAAGAGTATTTCAATTTTATTTTATTTTATTTTATTTATTTATTTATTCATATTTTTTTAGAGACTGAGTTTCACTTTATCACACTCCGTGGTGTCATAGCTCATAGCAGCCTCCAACTCCTGGACTTAGGCGATTCCCTTGCCTCAGCCTCCCAAGTAGCTGGGACTACAGGTGCCCGCCACAACGCCTGGCTATTTTTTTGTTGCAGTTTGGCCGGGCCAGGTTCGAACCTGCCACCCTCAGTATATGGGGCCAGCGCTCTACCCTCTGAGCCACAGTATTCCAATTTTAATAGGGTGTTTTCCTTTCTTAAAATGTGCACCTATTTTTGGCATCCTCTGTATAATTTGTAACTCTGCATATGACAAAACAGTCTCACACACACACACACACACAAACATGCACAGGTGCATTTAGCAGACTCACATTTCTATGAGGTGTACTGTTTTTCACGGTTACTATCTTTGAAGTGGCAACCTAGTTTCTCATAAAAGGTTTCATTCTTTTATAAGTAATGTTTGGGTACACACACCAATCTGTATGTGTAATATTTGCAACCGTGTTTAAGGGACAGCTCCCTAGCTCTGTCAGACTTATCTCCTGCCTACTTCCAGTACTGGTCAGAACCAACTGGCCTAACTGAAGCATCACTTCTGCCTGTTGGCAGGTGCCTACTGGGCAGGGTCAGTGCACTGAGTTATTCCCAACAGCACCCGTCGTGCTTCCCATTCTGCCCAGGTCCCCAGCCAGGCACTTGCCTGAGTCGGTGACCATTAGAGGACTCATTCTTTTTTTTTTTTTTTTCCATGCTCCTCGGTCTTAGTTTTCCCCTGACCATTTGCCTGACACTGAGTAATCCATTTCACTTTTCCTGGTCTCATGTTTATCCTCAATGAAATGATGAGAGGGGACTAGTCAACCTACTGACCCTTGAGACACTGAGTCTCTGTGTCTTTGATGTTTGTCCGACTCCTCAAGCTGTGGGGGTCCCTGCTAACAATCCATTTACTCTCTCTGAGCACTTCTATCTTAGCTTGAACAGGGACCTGATGGGCTTCCCTTCTGCCGCAGGTATGCCCAACTGCAGGCAGGGCAGTCGTCCATGTGCACTGATTCTTCGCACACTGTCTAGCTTCTCTGTGATACAAGCATACTAAATACAAGCCTAAGATACTCAGACCTTATCTACGGACTACTGACCCCATCCCTAGAATTTCTGACTCAGTAGATCTGAGGAGAAACCTGATAATTTGCATTTTTTTTTTTTTTGAGACAGAGCCTCAAGCTGTCACCCTGGGTAGAGTGCTGTGGCATCACAGCTCACAACAACCTCCAACTCCTGGGCTCAAGTGAGTCTCCTGCCTCTGCCTCCCAAGTAGCTGGAACTACAGGCGCCCGCCACAACGCCCGGCTATTTTTGTTTGGGTTGCAGCTGTCATTGTTGGTTGGCGGGCCCAGGCTGGATTCGAACCCGCCAGCTCAGGTTTACACGGCTGGTGCCTTAGCCCTCTGAGCCACAGGCACCCAGCTGATAATTTGCGTTTTTAATAGTTCCCTCTGCTTTTCAGATCTTTTGCCCATCCTGAGATGGGATCTCTTGTTCTCCTTAGCAGAGTATCTCTAGAATGGAAGAAAAAGTATCCAATGTATACACCCCTAATATGAGACAAATTCTTTGTCGTTCAAGTGAAGGCTGCAACCCATTTATTGCACAGGAAGACGGGGAAAGGGGAGAGGGAGGGAAGGGGAGGGAGAGGGTGGGGAGAGATAGGACAAAGGGTGAGGTCACATGTGTGGTGCATATATGAAGGGTCAGGAGAAAACTTCTAAATACGGATCAAAAATGTTTTCACATAGTAAACGAGAAAATATCATGAACGGTATGTCAGTCAGGTTGATAAAATATCTCAGATTGCATGTGAAGCCCCCACACTGTACCCCATGGTTGAACTAATGTACACAGCTATGATTCAATTAAAAAAAATTTTTTTGAAAAAAAAGAATAGAGAATTTTATACTCAACTAAATTA
>CAUYON010177603.1:0-16292 GCA_963573935.1 Arctocebus calabarensis | reverse complement strand
TGGTTGGGTCACACCTACAGTACATCTTAGAAGGGTACAGGTGAACCTTACTAAATGCAGAATACAAATGTCTTCATATAATAACTGAGAAAATGCCAGGAAGGTTATGTTAATCAGTTTGATGAAAATAGTTCAGATTGTGTACGGAACCAGCACATTGTACCCCTTGATTGCACTATTGTACACAGCTATGATTTAATAATAAAGACAACAATTTAAAAAAAAAAGTTTGAGGTCTCTGTGGATTCTGGTTATCAGACCTTTGTCAGAAACATAACTTGAAAATATCTTCTCCCCTTCTGAAGGCTTCTGCTTGCTTTACTTACTGTGTTCTTGGCAGTGCAGAAGCTTTTCAGTTTGATCAGATCCCAGTAATGCATTTTTGGTGTTGCTTCAATTGCCCAGGGGGTCCTTCTCATAAAGTATTCTCCCAGGCCAATTTCTTCAAGTGTTTGTTTCCCCTGCACTTTCTCCAAGTATCTTTATAGTTTCATGTCTTCAATTTAAATCTTTTATCTGGTGAGATTCAATTTTTGTTAATGGTGAAAGGTGTGGGTCCAGTTTCAATCTTCTTAACTTATACTTCCCCTCAGAGAGAGATACTGCTCCTTTGTCTTCTGATAATAAATGATAACACAGCCTGATTTTTTTCCTCCTTCTGGTTGATTATCTTTATTTTCTACTTGCAAATCTGAATAAGCATCTGCCCCTAAATTTCAATAATTTAGTGGTTATTTTCATCAGTTTAAATTCTGCATTAATATTGTCTTGAATTTTATGTCTTTAAGTCAGCAATTTTTTTCTTTTAGTTCTATCTTCAGTATTTCATCCTTTAAATGTTTTAATGAAATAAATCTTTTACATTTTTCTATAGAATAGAATCAATCTATGTATAGAATTTTATTTTTTTCCCCATGTTTGGGCTTTACATGCTATATTCCTTTTCATTTTACATTTTTGTTGTTGTATGTTTGCCATTATTTTTGCTCTTATGACTGTTTGGAAGGCTTCACTCAAGCATTTTAAATTCTCTGACAGACTGGTGGTAAGTACTTGACTCTTCTTTCTATGATATAACAGGAAGGAGTCAATTTTTCTTCCCAGCTGGAATTTGCGTTCTCTTATTTTTTTTCTTCCTTTTGTACAATGAAGAAGTGAAATTCCAGTGAAAATAGTAATAATAGTAGCTAATACCACAGAATGTTCACTTGTGCCATACAATATTCTATGCATTTTGCGTAAATCAATAATTTATTAATAATATAGTCTTTGCAACAGTACTCCAAGCTTAGCGAAATTATTTTCCCTTTTATATGAATAAGAGAGCATAACAATAATGATATGAAATAACTATCCTAGGCATTATGTTAGTAAAGGAGACAGATAGAATTCAATTTTTTTAGCGTACACAGTCTTTGCTTACTCTTGTGAGATTTTGCTAAATTTTCTAATTTATATTTTCCTCACCTGATTGCCTGACCCTGTATCCTCATGAGGTTGTACTGCTAAGCATTAAATCATTTTATGAATTTAATGTGTACTTCCTGATGCCAACTTTCATCAGAAAATATCAATCCTTTGGCCTGATAATGGTTTCACTTCTTTTCTTCACCATGGTTTCGATTTCTCATGCATCAAAGGGAGTAAAACGAAGAAGGAAGGTCTCCTCTCAGTTTGTTTCCAACCATATTTATTGACAATAGTAGGACCCTGGCATGTATTTATTCCTCCTAAAAACTTTTTTCATTATTATTAAGTCAAATACACATAGATCATGAATACATTTATGCATAGGTGGGGTACCGTCATCTTTAATCATCAGAGAATTGCAAATCAAAACCACTTTGAGAAACCAACTAACACTGGTAAGAGTAGCCCACATACAAAATCCCCAAACTACAGATATTGGCATGGATGTGGAGAAAAGGGAGCACTTCTCCACTGCTGTTGGGAATGCAAACTCCTAAATCCTTTTAATAGATTACGAGTTTTGATGATTAATTCACTTAACTACTCATCCTCTCTTTTTGCTTAAGAATCTTCTACTATTTATTTTTATTTTTATTTTCGTTTTTATGATGTTCATGTTTCAGGGTTTATCTATTATGTGTTACCCTCTTCAATGACTGTATTCTGCTGACAGGAAATATTTTCCAGCAAAATTTATTAAGAACTGATAAAAAAACCCACAAGAAATTATTAAATTCCTGCTATATTCCAGAAACCATGAAAGCCTTTTTTACTTCAACAACTGGTAATCAATTTATTAAATCAGTTGACTTAAGTATCTTCAATGGTGGCTTCAACCTCAATTCCTGGCTCCTTACTGATGGAAGGAATCTGTTCAATGATCTCAGCAGGTCTGTGCCAATTGGTCGCAAATGGATTCTCATCTGGAAGGATCCCTCATCTTAGAACTTTCACCAAAAGGACTTCTTGTAATTTTTTTCAGTGTCTTGGTCCTTTGACTTTGAGATTCTTTTCCTTTGCTCCTCTGATCAAGTCAGCGCCCACCTTCTCCAGGGATTTTACTCTGTGGCTGGTGAGGGTAGTTGTAATTCGGCAAATCGTCCCCTCTGACTCCATAGGTTTTCTCAGCTTCCTGACCAACTTATTCCCCAGCACAGGGCGCAGCAGAGAATCACGAACAGCCGCGGACATAATGCGCCTCCACCGTGGTGCCCGCACCTGCGTCTTCATGGAAAAGCCCCTTACAATCTTCTAATAAGACTTTCCCCCTCAGAGGCTAGACAGGTATAAAAGAATACTTTTACATTTTAAGAAGAATTCCAAAAAGTCTAAGATTTTTTATTTTGCATTTTGTTTTGTTGACATGTCTCACGGACATCAAAATAATAGCACTCCTTTGCACATGAGTCAAGCGCAGTAGTGATACCATCCTTTGTCTATTTCAGTTGACATCTTAAATGAAAAAACAGTAACAAGAGCTTTTTCAAAATTCTTTCCCCCTACTTCTGTTTTTTTTTTTTTTAGTTTCTTTCTTCTTCCCTGTTTTAGTAGGGCCTTTTAAAATATATTTTCCACAGAGTGAAAACACTTTGTGATAGCCTGATTGACAGTTTTCTAGGGAGTTACTGTTCTTAGGATACAGCCTGGAGATTATTAAACTAACAAATAAAATATTTTAAGATATACCATAAATTCTTGGCCCAAAGCCCAGCAGCAGTTGTAATGTTTTGGCCATGTTGATTTTCTGAAGAACAAGTATGAGAATTGTTCCCCACAGAAAGAAATTGGGATGCAGAGTCAGTTACTTTTGTTTTGTTTTGTTTTGTTTTGTTTTCATGCAGTCATTACTAGCACAAAGTGCCCTCTCTCAATACACTTTCCATATAAATACATTTTCGCTAGTACTAGTACTTGACCTAAAACTTTAAGGAGTTCTATCTCACCTGTTTCACTTTGTGAAAGCATCTATTATAAGCTATTTGCAAACAATATAGGAATTCCTGACTGTATTTAACGGCTCAAATTTCAAATTCTATCATTCAATTCTCAAGTGTATCCATTGTATATTTTCACTTACCAAGGAAATAACAGACAATTTTAAGAATTTCATGTCCACTACCAAGTGGATAACTTGGATTGTTTCTTCTCAATTATCCTCAGATTTTTTTTTTTCAGAAAAGAATACTTTTGCTTTAAGGAAAAGAAAAACAATATAAAACTGATTTGACGTATTTTGTTTAACTCTATTTTTTTTAAAGTAGTAGCTCAAATATCACAGGCTTTGTCTAGTATTTTCCTGACTCTTTCCAGAAAATGAGCATGTCCTTCTTTTGTCCTCCAAAACATTTGGTTAATAAGCCATCATAGCAATTGTTGCATTCAACTAGAATCATCTGAAATATATTATCTTAAAATTATCTCAATCAGTCTAATTATGCATCTCATTCTTTCATGAGTCCTATAAACTGAAAAATAAATATCTATTAATATCATGAAACCAACAATTGGTATTATTACTAACAAGGATAATAAACTCAATTATCACTTACTATGCACATGTTTTATGAGAATTGACCCTTACAACTATCCAATTTCCTAGCAACTCTCCAATGACGTAGATAATATTTACATTCCATCTTATTTATGAATGAACTGAATCACAGGGAGTTTTTGTAAACTTTCAAAGCCATGTACATAATCAATTGTGAGGCTAGAATTCAAAGCCTCAAGCTTAACTCTAAAACTAGGTTCTCTTTATCAAATGTCTTATGGCAAAGTGACATAAACAAGAAGCAATACTAGAAGTAATACTAGAAGAAACTGAAAATGTAGCCAAATGTAGCCAAAATTTAAATTTCTATTACACATTGTATTAACTTACATATATATTATATACATGTATTTATAGAAAAGTATACATACATATATGTACATGTAAATGTGTGTATCCCTTACCTGTATAATTTATAGCTTTATAAATATACAGGTTTATATATTTTATGATATATATTATTTTTATTATATATTAAATATGTATAAATATAAAACAATTTAAAATACAGATCTCTGAGAAAAAAATGCACCAAGATTTATGAAAATTCTACATGAAGGAAATCATTAAAATCTATTACGGGATACATAGACAGGATTTGAATAGGTGGAATGCTAAATGTTTTTATATAGAAAGACTCAATAATTTAAATATTTCAAGTAGATTAAGTACAGCTACACTATTATTGGTCTACCCAACAGCCTGTTTGCGCCTTGGCCCTTTCAAACAGAAACCTCTCCTACTTCAAGTACTGGGCCGCCCTGTGCTTTATTGAGGCCTGAGACTTTTCACATCTGAGCAGGGAAATCTTGAATAGTTCACCCGGTAGTAATTAACTAAAAAAGCAGCATCAATGGGATTTTCAAAAATAAGATGAGATCTGCTAGACAGCTGTTGAAAATTTTTTTTTTTTCATTTTAAAAACAAGGAAGAAACATTTTCTTTCCTTGATTTTGGACTTTGAGTGTACTTAAAAAGACACTTCCTACGTGAACATGGGGAGTCAGTCGGAGATCAAATGTCTGAACAGCCAGAAGGGAATCAACTGTGAACTAGTCATTTAGCTTATCTAAGCAGAAAAATGTCTTTAGGTATCACATGAGATAATAAATACTCTCTTTAATATAATATTTTATGTTGAACATTTAAGCAATCATATTTAAAATAAAAACCAGCTGTATATTAATCTATACATACAGGTTTCCAAATAACTTATACACATTTTTAACTAAAAAACATTTTAATATTCATGTGGACATAAACATGCAAAAAACTGAGAAAATTCTCAAAATTAAGGTTAATTAGGTTGCCCTGAATAGCACTACAAGACTTTTTAGATATATGAAAAAGCTAACAGAATTTTCAAGTGAAACACTAATGAATAACTGTACAAATCTAAAAACAAAAACAGATATTTCAGAAATGAACCCAAATGCTTATGACAATTTAGCATATCATTAATATGGCATAATACATTTTGGATAAAATATGTATTAGTCAATGATATGGAGAACACATATTACAAAAAATAAACATTGTGTATTCAGTGATTAAGAGTAATATGATTAAATGAATATTTAAGGTAAAATATAAACATATAAGAAAATATGGCATTTTATTTTATTATGAATAAACAGGTAAATAGTTACTGTTTAAAATAGTTAAAATGTTAACAGATAAATAGAATATTTATAAACAGCAAGTATTTGTTTAATGGGGATAGTTACTGCCCATCCAATGTTAGGGAGTATAATTGGTACAAGGTGAAATGCAATTTGAGAACAGCTATGAAAACTTTAAATTTCTATATATATTGAATAAGTTCTCCCAATTTCTGGAATTTTTTCTCACATTTTGCATTTGCAAGTTTGTTCCATGAAAAATGGAATAAACAGTACGGTTTACTGCATTTATGTGGGTTGATATGCCACAACTCAGGATGTAAACTAGAGGACGTATTGTTACATAAAAGAAACAAGACATTATTGGGTTATAGCCAACTAAAAAACTGTTTTGCCTCAGGATAATCAATAAAAATAACACAAAAATTGTATAAGGTGTTTTAATAATCCCATAGGTTTAAAAGACATATCAAGACAAACACAATGAAAAGGAAAAATATTGCTTTTTCCTTTATATCTCTGTTCCTTTATTATCCTTTATTATCCTCTTCCCTTTATTATATTTGATTTTTATACCTTTTGATTTCTATGCTGAACTGTGTAACCAGAAAAATGACTGCAAGTGACCATTTATATTCTGGAAAGAAAAGTTACTTTTAACTTTAATGTGTGTGTATGTGTGTGTGTGTTTTCAAAGAACCCTAGGTGGAGATTATCCTGAGAAGTTAGAAGTCTATGACAAATAAAATAAAGGCATTGGAATCAAAAAATTAACACTACTTATGTTTTGCTATGCCAAACAGGAAAAATGTACAAAGAAACACGTCCTTTTATGTCCTCACATTCTATTTTCATTGGCCTTTGTTACTAAAGGTCTGAGGAGAGGAATCGTAAAATTCAATTATCTAGCCTTAGCCTTCACATGCATATTTTTAGCTGAATGCTTGCTAAATGTGGGTGTAGCAATCTTGTTTGAAAACGTCAGAGAAAAAGGCATTTGATTTTCCAAGTATCACAAATAAACACTTTCAACTCTTTAGCACTATAAATATTTTATGCAAATATCAAGGTCTGGATCCTAACTCTCTTTGCTCCTATAATGGTGAGAACGCTACAATATACACAAATGACTTTCTTCCTGAGCCACATTAGTAACTTACTCAGGATGGTGACCTTGCCCTGCACAGTTGTTACCGTAAATCAACAATGAAGGTGTTAAGACTAAGATCAGGGTCCACTGCCATCATTTTCTCTTCTTAGTGGAAGAGCTTAAACATTGTGTTACTAAGCTTTTCATCAAACTGAGTATCCCTGCTGCCCTCCACAATGAGGCAGAGTTTTGCTCCTTCCTAAATTGTTATGCTATATCTGATTGTTGCACTCTTTTGAACATTGAGAAAATTCAGAGATCCTCTCCTTCACCCTTGATCTCTCTACATTAATCTGTGTTTCAAAATACAGGCTATGTTTAGGTGGAGGAGAAAAGATGGTAGTTTCTATTATAAATGTATTAGAAATCTTCAAATAAAGTAAATGGATGATTATATTGGATATAAAATTCCTTAATGCAGTCACTTTTCATCCGTCCCTGACTAGTGACTGCTGAAATTTAGGGATGCCTTTAACACTTATAGGGAAGAATTTCGGGGATAAAATCAAGATGGGTTCTAGACACATGTGCTGTATATTGCATGCCTTTCCATAGGGAGGGACCAGAAGAGTAAGCTGATTCTCACACTTTAATTTTTATTTATTTATTTGTTTTTTGAGACAAAGTCTCAAGCTGTCACCCTCGGTAGAGTGCAGTGGCATCATAGCTCACAGCAACCTCCAACTTTTGGGCTCAAGCGATCCTCTTGCCTCAGTTTTTTTTTATTTTTAGTGGAGATGGGGGTTTCACTTTTTGCTCAGGCTGGTTTTGAACTCGTGAACTCAAGCAATTTATATAGATCGTCTAGAAGAGAGTACTAAGATTCATCACGAAGTGATTGGAAGCATCAAAAGTGGATTAAGTGAGGCTTTAGTTGGGGCAAATTGTCCAGTTAGGGACTGGCCCACAACCAGTAACTCCGGGAGACAAGAAAACTAAGAGAGAAGCACTCAGGATTCCACTCCTGAGGATAAAATGAGCTTTTATGATCGCGTCTACAAGAGAACCCTTTGGCCCATGAAGGTCTTTGGCTTTGCATAGGGAGCTGCTTGGCCTTTCTACAGAGGTGTTACTCCAGAAAGATACACCTGCAGATTCCCACAGGCATCCAGGCCTAGTGCAGCTTGACCCTTACTGCATTCTAAAAGCCTAGGAGCTAGGGAACTGTGGGCTTGCCTGCAGTGCTGCACAGCTGCAGAGAGGGGTGCAGGAGCCCAGGCATTCCCATTCATACCTGGGACAGTCTCCCCCAGCCTTCTATGGGCAGCTGTTAAGACTGAGATGTAAGTGAACAGCATTTTCATTGTTTTTCACCCACATTCCTTACCTGGAGGAACCCACCCTTTCTAATCCCAGGTCCCAGAAGCCATGTTGAGGGCTTCACACTGGGGTCTGCTCCACTCTAGGACTGAATTTGGCGTGATGGATGGAGCTCCCACCTGGCTGGGGAGGGCAAGGAAACTAGGCTTTTCACCACACAATGCCCGCCATCCTGCAGCTGGTTGCTGTGAAATCAAGTCTTGAGAAAACCGAACTGCACATTTTTCCACCAGCACAGCCTGCCCTTGAAGCAAGCCCCACTCTTTGAGGTCACAGGTCCAGAATGCCATATTTGGAGTTTAAAGCCAGGTAGGGTCCTATCCTCAAGTTGAGTTTGGGCTGATGCAATGTAGCCCTGCCTGGCTGAGGGATAGGGAAGCTCAGCTCACCTGCACACACAAAGGTCCATTCCCATGACCCTGCTGTGGGCTCCTGTGGGACGGAGATGCAAGAAAGCAGCACTGCCCACAGCTCTCAGTAGCCCCCAGTCCAGTTGACATAGCATGGTGTTTACTCTACCACACCTGTTTATGATTCACGTCGGGTACATGCTTTTTAATTGTAGATGGAATTTTGGTATGTTTTCGGCAGAGGCTACTCACATGATTAATATGGAACAAAAAATCTTGGTGTTGAGTTGCTGAAGAGTTACTCTGACAGTATTTGACATGCATTCTTCCCTCCGTGCTACAGGAATTAAGTATGTTTTGAATAACCCCACTGGGAAAGGACTCTTGCCAGACTTCATCCCATGTATCTTTTCCCTTTTTTATTTTTCACTGCATCTCCTGACTGCACCTAATCATAGTTAGGGGTACTGCTATATATTGAAATTTATGACTCCCCGGGAATCACCAAGGACCAACATGGTCTTGGGAGTTCAGCATATTCTCCCTTATATTTGTGTGGAGCTGTGTAATTCCTTGTGGCCATTATAGTTTTGGTGAATTTAATGCACCTCTTTAGAGCTACACCACTGAATTGCTGGTGTGAGACTTTCCATTATTTCTTACTATTTGAGATGATAAACAGTATTCAGGTAGTGGAGATTTAAAAGGCTGAGAGTTTCAGGATTACCTAGAGCAAAGCATGCATCTGAGCCAAGATGGAGTTCATAGTGTAAGAAATAACCTTTTAATTACTTTAGACACTGAAATGTCAATATGCTGTGCCACTGCAGCACAAGCAAGACAACCCTAACTGATATAAATAGAAAATAGATCTTTGTTATGCTGAAAATCAGGTTATATCCCAGGTAGGGTATTATATCACAGATAAATAATAAGCATTAATTACCATGCATGGAAAACTGCATTACCTACCCATTCATACTTAAAATTTTAATGGCCACAGTTTATTAAAACAGAATGTAAAGTACTGCATGTTTTAACCACTTTCTTACAAATAATATTGGTGCCCTGGACTAGTTAATATGAAAAAATATGCTATAGATCAAAATATACTATAATTTATAAGAAATATTTTTGTAAAGTTTACTGAGAGTTGATGATGTAGGTAGTATTCATCACTCGAGAAAGCTTTCAAAATTAGGAGATAGATAGATCTTAGTAATCACTTAATAATATAATGAAAAAAATGGCATGAGCAGTCAGCCTTTTCCTCTGTTTTCTATTAAAATTGAGTGTTGGTTACATACAACAGGGCTTAATTCATTTGTTAAGCTTAGCAGAAGAAATGTTACAACAAAACTGAAGTTGAAAAAGCTAGAAACTCAGTATCCTTTGCTCATAGTAATGAACATGCCCAAGAAGCTACATTTAAAGGAATATTTAAATGTCTCCAAAATATACTTTATTTCAAGGAAAACCTATTGGTCCATGCTGACCATACTTCTCATCTAGGGAGTTTCAGTTGGAGTACGTCTCTGTAGTAGAAAAAAAGGTGTGATCTAGATACTTCAGTGATATTTCTTTTCTAATGTCTTTAAAAAAAATGTTTTATCTCAAAAACTGAAAGGTTTGTTAATACAGTTTAATCTTCCAGTGAAATCTTTGAGAGGTTGAAGCTTGAATATGACAGCAATTTTCTGATGTTGTAGCTATTATGAATTTTAAAAAGACATAATAAAGTGAAATGTAGTTTATGATATTCCCTGTTTTGCCAAAGACTACATATGTTTCTACCATTAATTTACATTCTGTTTTAAACATGAAAATAAAACATAATCTTTTTAACATAAGCATCTTCAACTAATCATATAAATGCTGGTGCCCAGGATGCCTGTCTAGTGTTGTATCTGTGTATTTTATAAAGACAGACTTTCCTAATTCCCAGCTACAGAATTTGATAGACTCGTGTTTTCCAACTGTGAAAAATTTTGCTGAAGGTAAACCTTTGCATGCTATAATTTTATAACTATGCTTCATTTAAAATTAACATAATTAATAATATTACCATTATATTTAGTATGCTAGATAGATCATGGCTCTGCCCATCTATATTTATAGAGAAATATACTTAATTAACTTATTCAATTAAAAAACTATACTTTATTTGATAATAGCTATAGATTTACAGAGAAGTCAAGAAGCTAGAACACAGAATGTCCATATATCCATATGTAGTTTTCCCCATTATTTGCATTTTACAGTAGAATGCTACATTTGCTATAACTGATGAACTGATGTTGACACATTATTATTGAGTAATGTTCATGCTTTATTCATATTTCTTTAATATTTTTATGTACCTAGATTCTATTCAGGTATTATTATTATTATCATTATTATTATCACTCTGTTGCCTAGGCTAGAGTGCCACAGCATCATAGCAACTTCAAACTCCGGGGTCAAGCAGTCCTCCTGCCTCAGCCTCCCAAGTAGTTGGGACTACAATTACCGGGGATTGTAGTCCCAATTACTTGGCCTGGCTACCACAATGCCTGGCTACCTTTTGTAGGTTTACTACAGACAAGTCTTGTCCTTGCGTAGGCTGGTCTTGAATTCTTCAGCTCAAGTGATTCTCCCAGCTCACCCTTCTAAAATGCTAGGATTATAGACATGAACCACTTTTCCCAGCCAACCATCCAAAGTATTATAGTTTATTTTTTCTACTGTGTCTCATTAGGAATCTTAAGCAGTAACAATAGCTCAGAATTTCCAATGTTTAATGACCTTGATAGTTTGGAGAACTTCTGGTTAATATTTCATATAATGTCTCTGAATTCATATATTTTAATGAACTTTGAATAATTAGACTGAGTTTATGGTTGTTTTTGTTTTATTCTGCTTTATTTATTCTAGCATGGGTAGGGAACACCATAAGAATAAAGTACCAGATGGCACCTGTGGCTCAATGGAGTAGGGCGCTGGCCCCATATGCCAGAGGGGGGGGGTTCAAACCCAGCCCTGGCAAAAGAACTGCAAAAAAAAAAAAAGAATAAAGTACCATTTTCATCCCTTTGCATATTTTTACAAGGGTACATACTGTCAACATGACTTATCACTGTTGATAGTAACAGTGACTGAGGCAGTGTTTGTCATTTTTTTTTTTCCACTGTGAGATTATGCCTTCTCCCCTCTTGGCAGACTCTACTCTTTACAAAGAAGTCATCATGTGAAACCCATACTTGAGTGTAGAGTTATGATCTATCTCCTTGAAAACAAAGTACGCAAAGTATTAAACAATGCTTTAGTTAATTTTGAAAAAGTGCTTTTGAAAGCAACACTTTTAGTAATCACATATTTTTGAAAAAGTAATTTTGGTCATTGCATATTTATCTTGACTACTAGAATGATGTCCCTAAGTCAATCCTGAACTGTACACATTCCCATTTTTAAAAATATTTTTCTGCTCACTGAAATCAAACCCAGAGTATACCATACCCCAGGGTTACCATATTTAAATGCATAAAAGTCATGCATTATGAATGTGGTATCATTAACATTATGGAGGATTTGGGTGCATCATGCTCTGAAAAACAATGAAGTTGATTTTTCATATCTCCAATTATGTTTCTGTTGCCTTGTAGACATATTATTATAATCTGATTTATACATTTTAGAAATCAAGTAATTTTGTTATATAATTCTCACAAGAAGAGTAGTATAGTATAAATTAAAATGTAGGTTCCTTGACTCTCCAAGCAGTAATTTTTTCCTAGTCTGTAATACTGCTAATTTTTTGTTTTGTTGAATGATAACTTCTTCAACAAAATATATTAGTATTTTATATTAACACAAAATGTTACTATATTAGTCAGATTTCTCTGGAGAAGGAAAACTAACAATGAATAGGAGATTGTCTACACAAATGTACACACACACACATAAAAAAATTATATGCACACACATAGACATATGGCTCTGTATTCCAGAGTCTTTACAGGCTGTATAAAAGAACAGGAGAATGTATTTTAAGCCTAATTCCAGTTGCTATGTCCCAGTTGATATAAGCAGGTGCAGTCTGAACAAGGGTGCAGGCATTTTCTTCAGATCTTCTCTTCTGCTAGGGACATGGCAGAAAGAGTGAGAATTGAACACCCACTCTCAGCTACAACATGCAGATAGAAGGAACTAGAACTAACCACATTTCCAGCTGGTTTGACCATACATGTTTTAAGGTACTGACAAGACATGACACACCCTAATCTCTTTGAGGCCACCAAAACTGCAGACAGTAGTTCAGACAACAACAGGCATTTGAGGTGTATTTTGTAATCTCTGGCTCTCTGAATTGATGTGATCCTTCTTCTATACAAGAGCTGTCTGACAAGACTAGGAGAGACAGTTGTCTTGTATAATGTGCAAAAAATAACAGACAGAGACACAGAAAATTAAGAAATAGGGAGACTATGTTCTAAATAAACATAAGATAAATTTCTAGAAACTGACCCTCATGAAATGGAGATATGGGATTAACCCAACAGAAGATTCAAATAACAATCATAGAGATTTTTATTGAGGTCAGGAAAATAATGCAAGAACAACAAGAGAATTTCAACAAATAGTATAAAAAAGTGGTGAAATCTCAGCACTTTAGGATACTGTAAGTGAACTGAAATTCATCGAGTGATTCAACAGCAGAGAGACATCAATTAAACATATAAAATTAAAATAAATCTTGAATCAAAGAGTATGTTGATATTATTTGATGCCTTCAAATTCAGAGCAAGGGGTACTGATTTAATTTTCAAAGAGGTAGTCAACAAAAGTGACCATATGAAATAATGAAACAGGTATGATATGTAAGTGAGCAAATTAAATGATAATTAAATACTTACAGAAATAAATTAATGAAAAAATAAACAAAAATATACATACCCAAAAATAAGTACTGCAGTGTCAGAAATCAAAGTTAAGAGAAATGTTTTCAAAAATAGTAGTCAAAAATTTAACACCATATATCATACATAAGACACATAAACTTTTTTTTTACCAAAGTGATACAGACTTTTGTTATATTTGTGCATGGAAGGAGCGTCACTTTTTAAAAGGGGATACAGTTTTTACTGCAAGTGGGAAATTTTAGCCTTTATTGCTTAAATCAGTGATCCATTTGGAATTGAGAACTTGGAGACAGTCATAGAAAAAGCACTGAGATAAAAAAATTATTTCTTTTTTAAAAATAACACCATGAAATTCAGTAAATGTCTTTCCTATGAGCATTATAGAAAGCAGAGGGGCATTACGGGCTATTGCTTTTCTAGTAATTCTTACACCTCTCAGATTTAGGCAAAAGCAATTAGGGGCCTACATAGTAGAAGTTAATAGCAAAACAAGAGCAAAAGCATCAGGATTTCTACTGAAGAAGTTGAGAACATACGAAGCTTTTATTAGAGGACTTCCTCACTATTTAAGTGACCTTTGATTCCAGTTATGGTAGAGTTAAAAAAAGAAAAAACTGTTTTCAACATTTTTCATTACAGTGTGGAGTCCAGTTTTATTCTGTCCTTTTTTTGAATAATATATACAATGTTCAAACCAAATTGCCAATGTAAAAAGTACATATTTTTTCCCTCACTTAGTTTTAAGGAACATATTGTCAATTACATATTTTTTGACTTAAGCACAAAGGTCTCAATGGCATTGAAGAAAAAGCATGGTTGGATCAATTTAATTGCTCTGTGAGCATGATGAAATGTGTACTCTAAATGAGATTTCAACCTATTATCTTGGCATCTCCATTCCTCAAAAAGTCTTGCAAAAGACTGTGTATGTTGAGCATAGACTTTTTGTTGTTTCCCTATCAGGCTTGGAATGATTATACTAAACTAGAGCAAACTACAGGCTTAGATGAATCTTAACATTAAGCTTTTCCAAATGGCTACGCCTCTGTCTGGAACGCTTTTCTCTCATATCTGTTTGGATTTTCCAAAAAGTGGATGCCAAGATATGAGCATATGTACAAGGGATTTGGGGAAAAAGGAGTATTTTTGCATAGTATCATCTATGGACCATAGATGATAAAATGTAAAGGAATAGAAGTAGAAAAACAGAGTGTTCTGATTACAATGCAAGTCTGAAATCTGTGAAAGGAGAAAGTGAAGGGAGAATCACATTGGTGGCACATCTAGAGAACAGTGTAATTCTAAGTTTTGGTCAGATCAATGGGGAATTAAAAAAAAAAAAAGTGGTGCAGGGAATCCATATCAGATAGAAACTGGCTGGTTTTAGCAATCTCCCAAGCTCAATCTTTGGTAGGGAGCAAACTTGGCCTTGGCTGTGCTGTCATTCAATTGCCCCACCACCCAGTAAGCCCTCTTGATGAGATTCAGAGGGCAGGCCTACGGTACTGCCAAAGTCCACACCTTGCCCTACACGGGTCCACTTTTTTATGCAGTAGGGGCAAGCCCTTCCTCCATAGCTTCTGTGGCTCTCACTTTCTATAGGAAAAGTTAGAAAAAAGAGCATAGTGGTAAAAATAACATCCCCCATTGTTGCAGGGAGTTTTGGTTCATAACTGATACTCATCCTCTTCTTCTTCCTTCTTCTTCCTTTCCAAATGCCCCTCACAATTGCTATCATCTCAGCTCCTAGAGGTATGCTCATTTCTTTTTTATTTAAATTTATTTCATTTTTTTTTCCAAATGCTCATTTCTGAGGTGACTGAGTTCTTCTTAATCTTGGGTTACTGCATATGTCATTCACAGCTGTCATTGCTCATGGAGTTACACCAAAGGGCACCCAAGTAGCTCCCCCAAGTGTCACAGATAATCCTGTGTGCCCTTTTGGCTCAGAGTCAATTACTCTTACCCAGATAGTAATTCTCTGTTTGGCCTGTTAAGTTCCTGCTAGCACAGGAAGACCAAAAGACTGTGTATAACTGAACAGCAGCTATAGCTTTAGTTCTGTCAGCTGTGTGTTCTGGCAACAGTGGGCTCCTCGTGAGAGACATGAATTCCAATACTGCCCATTTGGAGATTTAGGGGCAAAATTTCCCCCAAAAGACCCGTGGCAGTGGCAGTAATTTGGATCACATTTGCTTCCACTCATTGGTTCTTGGGCATATGTTTTTTTCCTATTAGGAAGATATCTCTGATTAAGTGTGACCAGCAAAGTGGTAATTCATCCATCCTTGTATTAACTAAAATGATGCTTTAGCTCTGCTTTCCATAAGCTTTTGCAATCACCTATAATTCAGGAAGCTTCTGAATTGCACAGTACATGACATAATTAGTTGATTTTATTTACTTCTTTTCGCGTGGACCTTCTGCAAAGCATTTTCCTGCTATAGACATTCAAAATGGGAAGTATTTTTGTTTCCCCAACATATGGGCTAAAGAACTGTGTTAATAGGTGAGAAATTGTTCTTTTTTTTTTTTAATTGAATCATAGCTGTGTACATTAGTTCAACCATGGGGTACAGTGTGGGGGCTTCACATGCATTCTGAGATATTTTATCAACCTGATTGACATACCGTTCATGATATTTTCTTGTTTACTATATGAAAACATTTTTGATCCTTATTTAGAAGTTTTCTCCTGAGCCTTCGAATATGTACCACACATGTGATCTCACTCTTTGTCCCATCTCCCCCCACCCTCTCCCTCCCCTTCCCTCCCTCTCCCATTTCCCCGTCTTCCTGTGCAATAAATGGGTTATAGCCTTCACTTGAACGATAAAGAATTTGTCTCATATTAGGGGTGTATACATTGGATACTTTTTCTTCCATTCTAGAGATACTTTGCTAAGGAGAACATGTTCCAGCTCCATCCAT